>KK116363.1:209668-220102 GCA_000611955.2 Stegodyphus mimosarum
AGAATTGTCTCTGGTTGACAGTCCTCTAACTGTACTAAATGTAATTAATCAATGTAAACTTCGGCTATTATTGTTTGTTCATGGAAAAAAATAGACCTAAAATAATGCCAAGTAGCATCCCAAGCCAACAGCAATCCTAAGCAAAATTCACTTTCGGGCTGTCCAGCTTCAATTTTCTTGCGACACGGGGATTTTTCAGATCCCGAAATCATTATATTATATGTATATTAAACCTAAAAAACTGTTAAGAAAAAACTTTGATATTCGTGTAGTAATACTACCACAGTTTACAGCATTACCTCTTACAGGGTGCTCACAATAATAGGATAATTTGACTTTATAGACACCCTGTGCAAAACTGTCTTTAAAAGTCTTTAGGCGGCCTTTATTTTCGCATGTGTTGGTTCTAAACATACACTTCCAGTTGGGAGAACGCTTTAAATGGTGAAAATATTCATATTTTAGCATTTTTAAATTTTAAAAAGGAATTTGAATTTCGTAAAAATTACGAAATCAAAATTTTATGTGGTTTTTCGGTTTTTATTAGTAAAAATTATTAAAGATTTGCACTCATTTTAAAAAAGAAACACAAACGATTTTCTCCCGTAATACAAAACCTGACCCAGATACTAATTTTAAATTTAGAGATCACATTCAGGGATCGTATACAAATTTAAAAAGCGAAATATTTGTATCCGTACGTAACTAAAAAAATGAAATATCAGTCTAGGAAACGATTTCTGATTTTAATGTGTTAAGAAGAAGCATTGTTATGCAGGCTATTGCGAAAAGTATAGATCAATATAAACTTTTCTGAAAAAGAGATCTTATTCACAGAATCTGAAAGAATTCGTGATATAGAAAACAATGAGTCTTCAGTGTCAGCGTACAACCAACTCATATTGTTATTAGAAATTGAATGAAAAATATTTCTAATTTCTGTGTGTGATTAGTGTTTATGATTCTAAAGAAATAAAATTGTATGAGAATATTAATAACTCAGCATTTACAAGCTTATAAATTATTCGTGCGAAAATTGCTTCAGCATGCTAAATGTAACAAAATTATAAATTCAAGAAGAAAGTTACACACTGATAAATCACAAAAGAATATCATTGAATTGAAAATTGAATGGTATTGAAAAGGAAAATATTAATCCCGAATTATTTAATCAACCCCTTTAGGTAAGCCGAAAAGGACGCTAAAAATCTCAAATTTAAAATTAAATATCTCACGCAGTTTTCGTGGGAAGCGGGTCAAAGTTTGTGCGTTTTATGATATAAATAATATCATATTAGAGATATAAAATTTTCCGTAATATAAATATAGAAACCGCGCACCGTATGAAATACTAAGTTTCGTAATCTTTACAAAGTTTATATTTTAAATTTTAAAATGCTAAAATATGAATCTTCAAGTCATTTAATATATTTTTGTAATGGAAGCATATAGATGTTTACGACCAATATTTGTGAAAATAAAAGACTTTTATAATCATGGTGTTATCACATTAACAGTATCCCAAGCTAAAAACTGTACTTACATAAATTTAAAATATGTGTTCTGATGTTTTAATCTTTGGAAGAAAATCGGTATTTTTTTTATATTCAGAGCTTTCAGGTGCATCAACATCTGTAAAGAATAAGTGATATGAAGCCCCTTTTAATAGAAATTTCGTACATTTCATAAACAGAATAATATTTTAGTTACAGCAAGGTCCTCCAATTCTGTATGAAAAATATCTAGATCAGGAGCCAACTCAGCGGCGTTCAAACCTTCGGTACACAAAGGTATAATCATATTTGTCCCAATACTAGATAAAATAATATTCATATTTATCTTTGTGCAATATAGCACTTGAAAACTGTTTTAAGTAATTCACTATTTTTTCTTAACTTTTGCATTCTAAAAATATTTATACTTAGTTTTATATCAGCACTTAGATTATTTAAATGACTTTTTTTTAAAAAAACATTAAAAACATCAAGCTAATGCATTAAAAGTATTCTTATTGACAAGATTTTTTTTGTTCTTTTCCGTTTGCAAAATACTTTCAAAATGCAGGATTATCTAAGATGTAAGAAAATAATATAGTATATGCATAGTTCTAGTATATGGATTATATGTAGTTTTCCTTTTAAACAAACCGTATATACCTGCCCAAAAATTGAAGAAATAAATTTAAATAAATTTTCGAAAGTGAGAGGAACTAAAATTTAAGTGATCATCTCAGTTCTTCTGTTGGTTTATCACAAATCAACTATTATTAAATAAGTCAATTAACTGCAGACTGGATAATTAACAAGATAATTGTCGGAAAGCAAACAAGAAATTAGAATGGCATCTGATAAATCAAAAATTCTAAATTATTTCTTCAATTTGTTTACAAAAAATTTACAAATTTTCTTTAACGCAATCTTTGATTCAAAATTGCATCATAATATAATTTTTTGGCATTTGTGTATATATTTGAGACAAATAAAACCTACAATTATTTTCGACGAATAAAATCTTTCGCCAAACAGTGAATTAAGCGCCAGTAATTAATGGTTTGGTTTATTTTAATGATGGCAAAGCACTCGAGGGCTATCTGCCTATGAGGGAAGACGCCTTCGTAGAGGATTTTGTGAGCAAAGCTGGCTCGCATCCATGTTACACATCCTATAATGGATGAGCGTGACGTCACAACATATAGGGTCTTCGCTTTGGTCATATGTAACCTCAATCCTGAATGAACCAGTTTAGTTTATCCTTTAGAAAGAAAATAAAATTAACTCCAATTTTTCGTTTCTCTTTAGCATTTTAAAAAATGATTAAAATTTGAAGTGTGTTTTCTAAACAGCAAGTAGCAAACTATTTTTGAAAGTTTAGTGATTAGTTATACTAATGCGCGTACTCAAAAAATGTTTTAAATCAGGGAATCGGCAACATGGCACAATGAAAACAATGCAAATCGTCACTTAGATTAGTAGTTAAAGAAATTTATGTGGCGACATTTTCGTAAAGAAAATGGCTATATCGATATTATTTTATTTGGCGTTACAAATTTTGATCGCATGAAATCATTGGCAGAAATTTTCGTCAGTCAATATTTAAGCGTGCTCCTTGGATTATCATTAAGTTTTTGTTTCATTTATCGCCAAGTTGTTGTATCATTTATTGTAACTTGAGTAGTTGAATGTTATGGAAATCCTATTATGACGTAATTGGTTGCGTGATTGCGGTGAATTTGACAGATGGGAAAATACTTGTTGGATGTCAGTTAGGAAGTACGTCGCGTATTTTGTGCTTTGCATCGCAAAATGGCTACCGGTAGTAAAGTGGGTGTTTGGTGCTATAGAACGAGAGAGCGGAAGGTTTTTTTTTTTCGGGGGGGGTTGGGGAGAAGTGGTTGGGGATAGAAGAAAAGAAACTTTGTTGGATGTAATTCAACGGAATTAAAAGTGTCTACGAAATACGATTTGTATGAAGAAAATGCATATGGTTGAACATAAAGATCCTTCACATGGCTTTGCTGCAAGAAAGATTCAAATGATCACCATATAAAGCGTTCCATTAAAAAGGGAACATGGTATGAGGAAAGTTTTTGGATGCTGTTAAGGAATTCTGCGTGCCACAGACTGAAGACACAGAAATTTCTAAATAAGATAAGTGGATATTTCCTTTGTAAAGTTCGTATATGTTACAGTAGTGCGTAATGCTTTTTTATGTTATTTCATTGTTTGATTTAAAATGCAGTTTATTGCGATTATATATTTTTCTTTGGCTCTAGTGTAAAATTGGATGCTGCTTTCATTTTTAAGCGAAAATAGATCAATGTGTACACGGACAAAATCAAGTCAGTGCGCAATGCCGAGTTTGGGCAATTCTCCGACTTGTTATTTGTTTAATTCTCCGATAAAATAACAAGTATTGCACAAACTCGGTGTCCATGTAGCGCCAAAAATTGTCAGTTTTCGCTAAGGTTCATCCATAAATATATCTTTACCGAAATTTTAATGAATTTTTGGGAGACATTTTTTCCAAAACTCATGTTTAAGTTTTTTATATACTGTATTCTTAACTTGTATCTATTGATTACCTGACTACTAATGAGCGATCTATACCTCCAAACTTCAACAGAAAGGAGTGGCTCAGATTTCTCGGGTGATGAGAAAAAATGCATAAATACTGATTTCTTTATTTCATTTCTTTATTTGAGAAATTCTAAACGAAATATCTAAATAAAGTAAATATTAGACGCTCAGTCACAATCGCAACACACTACCAAATGATTCAGAAATTTCTTTTGAGAATATCTTTCATTCCACACAATGCCCTCAAAGATTTTCTTCGTTTTGTTAGTTTGGTTTATTTGATTCTGGCAAAGCATCAAAGAGCTACCTCCCCAAACGAAAGGGATACTTTCTTGAAGGGCTTTCTAAGGGAAACTGGCTCGTATCCAGGTTATACATGGGGAAAATAGCAAAAATGTCCATGCAGCCAGCCCATTCGCCAGAAATCGTTGGTTTATTTATTTAATCATGGCACAACATTCGACTTTTCGGCATTGTGCTTCTCAAAACAAACTATGTTGTAAACATGCTATAAAAAAATGTTTTTGTGTTGTTATTGTGCTTTGTTTTTGCTCTCTGCTCGAAATCAGACCTTACATAAGTATTTCCGCAACTTGTATCAACTAAATATGGTTTCTGGTAGCATGTCCCGTAGCAATTTTTATCTCTCTTTATGCTTACTCTCACTTCTCCAAGTGTGGCACCACATTAACAATATCCTGTAATTCACTACAAAACAGGCAGTTATTGACATCTGCGACTTTGCATAACACTTCCGATTAAATGCATATTCATTGTTTTCGTTACCGTTTTTGTGATTCATGTCAAGAAACTATTGGCTTATGTTTGTTACCGTCGAGGTCGACAATTACGCAACAAATATTAAGTGCATCCAAAAATTTAATAATACGAAGCTTACAGTATTTGATTATGAGATTATCCATGAGCCAAACCGAATTTGTTCCTTGATATAAGGATTTCACTTTCTTTGCCACTAGTATTATTTCGCACTTTCATTAAACCATATACTTAGTAAGTAAGTACACTAAAATAACTACAAAATACTTGCCTTCATTAGAAATTTGAACACGGCGCATGTTGAATTAAGATCGTACCATAACAGCTCTCACAGGTGAACTTAGGTGCGTATGCTTACATATATTAGTGAAAAATCAAGGAGTGCGAACCACGAAGTGCGCCACATAATTTGACAAACAGTGGTATAATTAATCAAGGTAAAATAACACGCTAAAAAATATTAATTTAGAAGTTAAAGGACAAAAATCAGCGTTACATTTGCAAATTTTCGCAGGACTAGTTTCGATGGTTTCGCCGAACCATCATCCTCATCTGCCAAAGTGCAAATGATTCGATGTCAAAGTTCATTTGCACTTTGGCAGATGAAGTAGAAAGAATCGGTAAAACCATCGAAACTAGTCCTGCGAAAATTTGCAAATGTAACGCTGATTTTTGCTGTTTGACTTCTAAATTAATAGTGGTATAATTAATTTTTTCACTTCTAATTTTGCAAAAAAACACTTAATGTTTCTGATAAACAAATGAAGTTGACTCACGATTAAAAGAGATAGTACCGAGTACGAAGTCTATGATTAATCCAAAATCGCAGTTAATCCGACGACAGTTAAAAGATATCACAGGAAATAGAAATAACCTAGATAAAAATTAGCAGAAAACTGCTAATCGTAATTTATCCATATGTTTAAGCAGTTTGAATTGGTGAACAAATTCGTTTGATTACGTAAATTAAATCAATATTGAAAAAAAGGCAGACTTCAAACCACAAAGAACAATGGTTTTCTTTACGTTACTATTGTATTTTGAAATTGATCAGTCGGAAACAAAACGTTAATGGCTGCACATTTAGATTATGTTTCTATTTTAACGGATGATTTAACAATGTTTTTATATTCTAGATTACGTGCAATTTAATTATGCATTTTGTTTCCAGTGGCGGCTCTAGCCGTTTATAGGCGTTGCCCAGTACTAAGGCCGGAAGTTGTAGTCTCTACATTATGGAGGCACCTAATAAGTGGGCCACTGTTGCCTCTTATGAAGGGACGGACAAATTACATCCATGCCTTCTCGGGGATTCGAACCCAGGTCCTTCGGTACGGCAGTCAGAGTCACTAACTAGTTTCCCATCTGGGCGGTTTATGGATTATTATAGATTCAAAGAGTTCCTGAAAACTGTGACACCATCTGCTGTTATCCAGCACATTTTATAGAATTTTACTATATTTTTCTGTAGAAATTTGTCTTTATTGTAGTGTTTTGCAATAGTAATTTCTCCATCATTCTGCAAAAAACAAACTTAACCTCTCCTTAGAGAAGGCTCACATATTAAATAATGGCCACGATGCGGCGCGACTGTTATGAAAAAACTAGGTGGATATTAAAATTTTTTGACAACTTGATAGCAGATCTTCCTTCAGAATAACTGCAGGTCTTTTAATATAATTTCCTATTGAATAAGACGACATAAAAGTAATTTACGAATGATTTTATTATTTTTATTCTATTACATGAAAATGTAAATTACAAGGAATACATATCCCGAAAGCAAATTTATTTACAGGTTGCTCTTTTGTGACATGCAATGCAATATTTTAGCTTTTTAATATTAATTCTTAGTTTACTATTAACCATAATAAAAAACTTTATCCCTCTAATGCCCTTCAGATTTTCACTGACGGCAATAAAAATGAGCATGGGAATTGCGGTAGTGGAGTCTTCATTAGAACACTTCTTAATAGCTTTAATTTTAAAACTAGAAACCCTGACCAATATTCTCTTTTTCATTCTGAGCTTAAAACAATTGAGGAGGTTTTTAAGGATACATACACTTGCACTGCTTGCGAAGATATCTGAATTTCGTCTCACAGTCGCGGTTCTATCCAACATCTGCAAAGCTGGCCTCGTATGATGATGAGACTTCATTCTCTATTTTGGCTTTACTTCAAAAACTCAGTTTTGACACCAAATCGGACTTTTTCTGAAATGGCGTACCAGTTGTTTTCCATATTTCGATTCTACAACTCAAATTATGCCTACATATTAAATTTTGTAAAATTTGGTGCGAAATTTGCGGAGAAATTCAAAACCTTATCTTGGCACATTTTTTTTTCAGTTTGCACCAAGTTCGCCAATTCCCTTGGCGAACTTCTTAATATATACAAACCTATTTTCCTTTCTCTTTCCACATTGTGTATGAGAGGGAAAAAAACCACATTGTTCCCTACTGTCAAATAATTTTAACAAAGTGCCTAAACCACATTTGGTGTTACTATCGCTTTCAACAAATATGCCAAATTTCAAAACGCGCCAATATATAAATTCACGCATATCTTCGGAAATTTTGAATAAAAAAAACTCTTAATTTTTTGCATGTATGCTTAGAAACACATCTGCTTTAAGATGACGGTAAAAATTTTATACGTTATAATTCAAAAGTTTTTTCGCAAAATTTATAAAAAATTATTTAAAAATACAAATTTAAAAAATAAATCATAAAAAATGTGCGAAGTTAAGAAGTGCGGCATGAGCCTAAATTTCGAAATGTGAAAGGAAGAACCAAATAAGTTTAATAGAAAAAAAGAGATATTAAAAAATATATACCAAATTCAATTAACATTGAGCAGCTAAAATTTTAAGAGCTAATTTTTTAAAAATTACTCGTTCGATTTTTACAAAACTTGACAATTTGGCATAATTTGAGTCGTAGAATCGAAATATGGAAAACAATTGGCATGTCATTTTAGAAATAGTCCGATGTTTCGTCAAAATACCTATATTAGAACAATGCTATATATAAAGCTAATACATATCCTAAGCCGCGATTTCGAGACATGAAAAACACAAGTTGAATTTTGTCAATCGGCCCAGTAGAACGGGAGATATAGAACTGTCGCTTTTTTTTTCTTTTGCGAAATGTACATCTGCAATGAATCCCTTCACTTATTGGCCTCAGTAGTAATGAAATGGCGGATGCCTTGGCTAAGGAAGGTACTTCAATGATTCTGACCAGTGGCACTCTGACCTTTTTGGAGATCTGCTCGAACATTAAACTGCTGTTCCCCCTTCCTGGCATTCTCTTTCGGCTCATAATTGGTAATTTGGTAGGCCGCCGGGAGGTGCTATTGCTTTGGGGGGGGGGGTAACCGTGTTCAGCAGATTATTTTGACGAGGCTGCTAAGTGAATGCCTTAAATTGGACACACACACATTGGGGAAATACACTGGTGTGTAAAAATTAAGGACGAAGTCGAAAAATTAGCATATCAGCTGAACGAAGAGGCAGAGCGGACAGAAAGACCAATCAGGAGATTAAGTAAGGTGACGTAAGGTAGCACATGCGCAGATATGCCGGTAGACGTAATGGGGGAGTGTCTGAGTAGTATAAAGCATGTTATCGGTGTAAGATCAATATTTCTGGCAAAGAGATTGCACGCCGTATAGCAGTTAAAATCACACCGAGTTACTGCCTCAGCGAGAAATGGCAAATAATCAATCTGTCAGACGACATCTGGATGTTTTTACCCGAGGTCGAATCATTGGGAAGTTGGAGGAAGGCCGCAGTGTGACAAGTGTGGCTGCAGAGTTCGGAATTGCTCACAGCATCGTTTCACGACTTGAGACAATTTCAAACTACAGGAACAGCTATCCGGGGGTTTAGTAGTGGTCGTCCACGAGGAAGCACACCCGCAGATGACAGGTATATTGCCTTATAGGCCAGAAGAAACAGGCGGCAGACAGCAGCAGAAATCGCTAGATACACGACACAGGCGACTGGACGACCGATATCGCGTTTTACCGTGGCCAGAAGACTGCACGTTGGTGGTATGTTTGCACGACGCCCTGTACGGTGTGTACATCTAACGCCTGCCCATCGGAGAAGGCGTTCTCTGTGGTGCCGGGAACACCGGAATTGGAGAGACAATGAATGGGGACGAGTACTCTTTACAGATGAGAGCAGATTCAGTCTGAGTAGCGATTCTCATCGCATACTCATCTGGAGAGAGCGGGGAAGCCGCAATCATCCCTCGAACATCATTGAAAGGGACAGGTATGGAGGTGGCGGTGTTCTCGTTTGGGGAGGCATCATGCTTGGTAGTCGTACAGACCTTCACATCTTCGACGCAGGTTCAGTCAACGGGACCCGTTATTGTAACGAGATTCTTCTTCCATATGTGCGTCTTTTTAGAGGCGCTATGGGTCCGCAGTTCCTTTTCATGGACGACAATGCACCATGTCATCGCACAGTAGCTGCCGAACAGCTCTTAGAGAGTGAGGATATTGAACGTATGGATTGGCCGGCACGATCTCCGGATCTCAATCCCATCGAGCATGTATGGGATTTTCTAGGCAGACGCTTGGCAGCTCGTACCTTACCACCAGTAACGATTCCGGAGCTTCGATTGGCGCTGCAAGACGAATGGGCAGCAATGCCTCAACAACTCATTGACACCCTCATTCTCAGCATGGGCAGACGCTGTGAAACCTGCCTAGCAGTCAGGGGAGATCATATCCCCTATTAAAGACCGGATGTTTCTTGCTGGACACCCATCACAGGGATGTTTCGGCCTTCAGTCGCATTGCGCTCCATGCTACTTTTTCAATAAAGCTTCTTTTTATCCCTCTGATTTCTCTTTTAGTAAGTGTTGCTTAGATTACTCATGTCCTTACGTATTGGGGATCTTACGGTATTAAATGTGTTGATTTGGAAAGCTTTTGTACAAAGTTATATTGAAAAAGCCGTCTCGTCCTTAATTTTTGCTCACCAGTGTATATACACCATCTGTAGGAAATGTAATACTGATTATTTCACTAGTGGACATCTTTTCACCTGTTTGGGATTTGTGAAAGAGGACCTATTGAAAAGACCTACCTTCGTACTAGAAATATTGACGACTCTTGGACTCATGGTTCTGATCTAGCCTAATGGCCAGCCAATAAGAATCAATAACTACTAAAATTTCATTAAATAAAGGAACAAAGATGATAATAGTTAGTTTTAATGACTGTCAAGGGACTACCGAAAATTATCTATCAATCTAGGATAGCGTTAAAACACCTTGATTCAGTTTTGAAGAAAAGATAAGCTACAAAATACTGAAAGATTATTTGTTTTCCCAATTTGACTAACGTCTTAAGCTAAGTAACGTTTTAAGCTATTTCTATCGACCACCTCGGAAGATCTGAGAAAAAGAATATTTCTACGACCACCTCGAAAGTTCTGAGAAAAAGAATATTTCTAACGACCACCTCGAAAGTTTGGAGAAAAAGAATATTTCTAAGGACCACCTCAAAAGTTTGGAGAAAAAGAATATTTCTAACAACCACCTCGAATGTTCCCAGGGAAA
>KK116363.1:220112-236238 GCA_000611955.2 Stegodyphus mimosarum
AACCAATCTCTTTTGTTCCACTTATAGTTGTCTAAAGGAGAGATATTGTTCCATTCTTTTAGATCTGTTTATAGGTGCATTGTCTCAGACCACCCGGTTTGAGTCCCAGGTCGGAACCTAAAAGTTCTCACGGACTTTTTTCCAGGCTTGACATCATTATATCCAGTTTCCAATCAAGGTGCTCTCGCCAATCAAGGGAAGCTTTTAGAAATCACGGACAAATGAGGATTCTGTAAATCTTTCCAATACGCCCAGAACAACTTACACAAAAACAGGAAACGGAGTTCCAGTTAGTAAGAGTTAGTGAGAGTCAGTTGCAGTATAGACAGAGAAATCTTCTCTCTTGTTTTTCCAGCTCTGTGAAGAGCACATTTTGTTTCGCTCTGTCAAGAGCAGCAATCTTATCTCTGCCAAGAGATTCAGTGGATGGTAGCCGGGCTGGCCGCTACCGTACTGGAGAGCAACCTGCTCGAAATGACCACTACCGCCCCAGAGAGACAACCACAAGGTGGGCTGCAGCACATCAGACTTTTGCGGCCTGCAATCGTGCGAGCAAATACCCAGAAGTGAAGTACCTCTAAGCAGAACTTTAAGATCATTTCTCCAGCATCATCTAGAATTTTGCGCCCTGCAATCGTAAGAGCAAAACCCCCTGGAAAATCGAAGAAAATAATAGAATAGAACTGTAGAGCTAAATACTGTAAATAAAACGTTTTCGTGCAGTCTCTGTTTTGTGTTTCACAATTTTCTCAGCTACTGTTCGATGAGAACAATATTTTATAAGTTTCATTTTTTTTACATGTAGCCTAAAAAGAATTCTAATAAATTTATTTACGCTATCTCTTGCCTTGTGAATTCGCCACACTAGCTTCTCTTCTTCCTCCTCCTCCTTAATAAAAAGGATATTAAATTCTAATCCAAACCTTTTCAGTTTTAAAATTTAAGATTTTTTTTATTTATGCGAACAAAATATTAGATTTTAGAGAAAATTAATGAAATGGGAGTGACACTTTGCTTAGAGGTAGGTGTGAAAAAACTTTTGTACAAAGACGTGTTACGAGATAATCCAAAATTTCTTTTGTTTGATATTTAAAATAGCTACATGATTGAGTACAACATATTACATTTATAAGTATTATTGTATTTTACCAATTATGCTAAATACAACGAGAAAAGGACTAACTGTCGTTGTGAAGCAATAAAATATATTAGCTCAATCCTCAATCATTTTTCTGCCGAATCACTTTTCAAATAAAAAGATGTTTCTACCGAATCCTATCGGTATTATTTTTCAAAAAATAATATAGCGAATATTAAAAAAAAGTGTATGGCAACACTTAACACTTTAATGAGAATTATAAGTATATGATGATTTTTAAAATTTTACCATTGTTAAGTCGCCACACAGACGGTATAGTGGTTCCTGGAGAAGGTATGGCTGTAACTGTCCGTGCCTTCATAAGTTCATAAGAGGCAAAGGTGGTCCACCTATTAGGTACCTCCATAATAAAGTGACCACCACTTCTGGCCTTAGTAGTGGCCAAACCGAAGTTGGCTTAGGGCCAGCCATAAGCCAGAGATCGATGCGATATTTTCAAATCAAAGCAAGAGAACGGATGTAAACATGACCTAGTACAGTTATCATTGTTCACCGTATGGGAGAATAGAATAAAAAACTGAGTACTGTTTATAATTAATATTGAATCAGAGTTTATAAACAAATTAGATTTTATTTACAAACGATCAACCGAAAATGATAGTTTACTTAGATCGTTATTATTCCGCCAATTCCATGCCTTAACATAGAACTGGTGGAAGATCATGTGCTGAACTGCTGGAAGGTCATGTACATTATATTATTTTAGCTGCTAAACGTACCATCATATTTATAATTTTAAAAAAATAACTATTAATCGGATGCTCCTTTCCACTTCCAACTGTCCGATTCTGTAAATTCGCCTGTCTCAGTGAGCGTCATGTGATAAAATTTTAAGGAAAAAAATGCAAGATTTTTTTTGTGTTTAATGACAAGCGCAACTGCGGTTCTTATAAGAGACCTATATTTCAAAGGTTATAAACTCCAAGTTAATACTGAATTATGGGTGGGCTCTTACTCTGAAAAACATAAATAACCCTTATTATCCTAAGAATATATTTAATTCTCAGTATATGGCTTGGCATAACCAATTCGGACACTTTTCGCTCTATTAATTCCTAAGCCACCATTTCATTAGAAATCTTTTGACATCTAATATAAAAAGGGAACTTATAATTACTAAAGAACTTGACGCATGAATAATTTTAATGCATTTTTTCAATGCTTTTTAGAGCAAAATAACATTTTTAAAAAAATGTGTGTCAAAAATATCAGCATAGATGTAATTATTCAAAATCTGAACCATTAATAAATTAGGTCTAAGTCATTCAGTAACATGCAATCTCGAAATAATTTTAGTTCATCTTTTTATTTTTTTTTTCTATGGAATGATAATTCGACAAATATTTACTAAGGAATGATTAGAAAAATTTAACAAAAGAAAATAATTTTTTAAGATGATCAGTTATCGGTTTTCATCACATCCCGAAATCATGACATTCAATAAGTTTTAAAAATAACAGATAAGCAATTAATTATAACTTAAAAGTATCCATTATTAAATTTTTTGTTACACTTTTTTTTTTACTTACACCATTTCTTTTATAAACAGGAGCATTAGTTTCCTATGAAAATTACGTTAACTAAAACTTTCTTTTTATACAGATTTTAAATGCATAATATTTCATCAATATTTCGATAAAAAATAATTTCAGAATGTCATTGAAGTTCTGATTAAGGAATATTGGAAATGTCTAAAAATAATGAAAACATACGTTTGCATTTGAGCTCATTTTCTTTTATGAATAAATGCAAATCATAAAAGAAAAGTTTGAATATTTAAATTCAACAAAGAGGCTTCTAATACAAAATTCATTATATAAATGTTTGTAAGTAAAAATGGTAAAGATTCGGTTTATTTGGTAACGGCAAAGCACGCGAGACTATCTGCCTAAGGTAACGGTCGCTTGCGTGGAAAACTTCATAAGGGAAACTGGCTACACATAGGAAAAAACACATGAACGTCCTTGCAGCCAGACCGCTCATCTAGAATTGAACCCAGATCGAACTACCAGTGTTCAGCGGCTCTGCCACTGGTGAACAAAATGGTAAAGAGTTTTGATGACATTAAAGCCAGAAATCACTAACCCATAACGTTCTTTTATTAAATATTAATGTAATTAATAAAGAAGTACATAAAAATAAAGAGCATTTAAAGGCAGAAACTATTCAAAATAAACAGCACCGATATCGTACATAACTTAAATGCCTCAATAAATTTCATGATTGAAGAAAAAAACGTAAATCTTAAAAATATTTTTAATGATGTCTGAAAATAAGCATACATTCAGTACCTGATATTATATTGAATTTATTAGTTTCAGAGAAAAATATTAGTTAAATAACATAAATATGCATTAATATTACGATATAATTACACCAAAAAAATGGCTAAAATCAGCACTTGGACTCATACAGCAACCACAATATCCCCCCAAAACTGAAAGTTTCAGATTCAGATGTGTTCCGTCTGAATTTAAAAACAGCTTGCATTGTTAAAAAGGTAATATGACGACAACTTTTATATAACTAGCCGTTTGCGTAGCCATCCTCCCTAAAATACTTATTTTAAAAACAAAAAAATGTATAATGCTTTTATTGAAGTCAACTAGCCTAACGTTATAAATCAAGCTATTAATTAATAAAGATGCAGAACTGTGTTCACTGCTTAGTTTGTAAATCGTCTATATTCTCAGATTAAACTTAAAAGTCGGGTTAAATGGGCACAGAAACAAACGGTTACTTTTCTTTATATACAAGGAAATCATAAAAAAAAACTTCCTTGGTGTATGGATCCCTAGCAACCCATTCGCTCAACCAATCGAAATGAGATATTGTTATATGAAGGTACGCGCTTCAGATTATAAGATTTAAAACAATAAAATTCTCATGGTTAAGGCGACAGTAAAAATTTTCAAAACTTTCGAATGGTAACACCTATTCTGCGTAAATTGATCAGCGCACTGAAAAACCACAAATGGCGTTGGAGCAATACACTGCTTAAAACATTTGCAAAGAAGAGCATTGTAAAGCGCCAATGACAGCACAAGACATGAGAGGGAAAACACTGTTATTGGAATTACAAATTTTCAATATGCTCACCTTCGCAAACGATAACATATTGCATGAGAAAGACTGTGTACAGCAATGATAAACCTAACATCGTAAGAAAAATCTGTATTAACTTCCCGTTTTATGGCAGATTTCAATTTTGACAATTCTCATGAATTTGCTGTGTACACCTTAGGTTTCAAATAACACCAGAACCAGAAATCGGTCACAGTGAGGTCGGGGGATCGTGGTGGCCACGAAACTGCAAAGTTATGGGACATGACTATCTCCAAAGTTTTGCTGCAGCACATGTGGCATCGTGTGGATGAGCACCATCTTGCATCCATACCATGTCTCGCAATTCTAGAATTACGTCATTCTGCAACATTGTTGTATACCGAGCACGTTTTCATGCCTGTGGAAGTGACTTCTTCGAAGAAGTACAAGCCGAAAACGAATGTGTTTGCGATGCCGCACCATACAGTCACTTTAGCTCGTGTACAGGGGCTGGTGCCATATCGTGAGGTTTTTCGTTAACCCAATGAACGCAGTTCTTGGAGTTTATATTCCCAGTCAAAGATAAATGCGCCTCATTTATCCCCAATATCCGCAGCGATCACCTGCTATCTTCATCATATCTTACGAAGAAAAACTTCGCAAAGTTGACTCGCTGTTGCTCGCCTTCCGGTTGCAAAATCTGGAGACGCTGGAATCGAAAAGGAAACGTCCGCAGAATACAGCGCAGAAATTTGGGGTCAGTGGTTTTCGGTGCGTCATAACTGCAGCAACACTTCTTGCATTATGCAATGAATCTCCAGTAATCATATTATGCACTTCCGGAACAACTTCAACAAGAATACCTGGTCATCCGGATCGCGGTTTATCACATGTGCATCCAGTTTCTTCAAACGTTTTTTAGCAAATCAAGTACAATTTTTACTGAACATGGGCCTCGTCTTAGCATATTATTTAGCCGATAAGCTCGCACTGTTTTGACAGCATTTGCTCCATTCAAATCAAACAGCTTTATCAATTCACTTCTTTGTTTCCCTGTAAGTGTCATCTTGTTAATATGTGCGAATACCTGACTGAAGAAACAATCTTCCCATATTGCTAATCAAATGTTTTCCACAAGCAACTCTGCACATGGTGTTCTGTGATTGATGCTTTTCTGTCTGTCCCTGCAAAGTGTATCATTGCACCTCCTCTCTCTGTTTGTCACTGGGCTTCTTCTTTGCAAATGTTTTACGTCGGGAATTGTAGTCTTACGTGCATCGTTCCAAATCCATTTATGATTTTTCAATGCGCTGATCAATTTGGGCATGAAAAAAATAGGTGTTGCCCTTCGAAAATTCGATATTTTTTCAATGTAACCGTAACCGTGAAAGTTCTATTGTTTTGAATCATCGCAATCTCGTGCATTTACCTTCAAATAATAATATCTGAAATTTCATTTCGATTGGTTGAGCAAATAGGCAGCTAGGGGTTCAGTATCGGGGGAATTGTTTAATGACCACGTTGCCGAATGGCACATACTGGCGTATGAAAGGTAAAAATGTTTTATTTTGGGGAATGGCAACACATTTCGTTTAAATTGCTTATTTTCTTAATCAAAATTTCATTACAGAACATGAAATTTTTAAAATATCAAAATTCACAATAACAACTTCGAAGTGGATACGTTCAGATGGACGACTATGTGTATTGAAAATTTGGTGGTGGTATTTAGGTTAGAGGTACCATGGTTTTTCCACATAGCAACAAATTCTCCATTATTTAATAATACATATATAAAAATTTGTAATATTGTAATACTTTAAAAATACCTAATGTCAAACTTATAATATTTTCTTGCATTATACTTCATACATAAGAACTCCAGATTCAAACTGTCAAAAAATTCTTAAACTGTTTCGCATTATTTGTACCTCATTAAAAACGCCGCAGAGTTTTGTGAAAATTTTAACAGAAACAAGATGATTAAAAATTCTAGAAATATTTTTTTTCGTCTCATCAAGATTATAACATTCATCTTTCAGGCTAGAAACAAATTCTTTATCCTTCAAACGATTCTTAATTTATGTTGTTGTTGTTACTGATATTCATTTGTCTGACCTTAACATCAGCCCAAGTCCACAAGATACCTCGTGGCAAGTAACACTAGTTTACACCTGTCGTTGGCAACAGCCTTGAGCACCTTACAGGTGACAGTGCGATTTTGCTCAGAGCAGCCCCCAATTTTGATGGAGAGCACCCTGGGGGAACGGGGGTTACCCTACCGTCTCCCCTGCCACCAAACCACACGAGAGGAATGCATGTTAAAAATGCATGTTTGCATGTAAATAAATCTCGGCTCACCGTATATTTAAAGTGCCGCCATTCCGCACCGACACTATACATTTACAAACATCCATGCCTTCTCCTGGATTCAAGCCCGGGCCCTTCGGTACAGCATTCAGAGACGCTAACCACTATACCGGTTGGGCGGCTCTTAATTCATTATTACAGCTTTTATAAGAGCATAAGCAAAATAATGATTGAAAACGCGTATCATAAAAATGACTTAATAATATATAGTTTATTAAAATATTTTATTTAAGACACAATAACAAATAATCATTTCAAGTATGTCTTGATAATAATTAGAATACTTTCCACAAAATATACAAAAAAAATCTGTCAGTAAAAAGAACAAAGATCTAAAAATGAAACTTATTAATAAAATTCACAGAAATTACCCCAATGTGATACATTCGCGAATGTTAGAAAAATGCTCTTTTATGTGAAATTATATAAAACATAAAAAATGTTCTTTTCAATCCCAAAATCCCTTTTTTAAAAAATTGTCGCACTCAGATTCTTTTTGCGAAACACTTTTCCTCCAAGGCTCCTTTACAAAATACACTTCTTGGCAAGATTTAATTGCAGTTCACGTTTCGTTCAATGTCGTTAACTTTTTTTTCTCACAATAGTTCACGTTTTTTAAATAACTTTACTATCAGCAGCTCGGTATTGCAAACGCTAAAAATAAATGCTTAAAATTATTAAATATTTCTTTACTTTTCAAACTTTAATGAAGCATTCTTTTTTAATATCCTATTTTGGAAAAAGATCTCAGATAGCAGAAAACCCCAAATTTAGATATTTTCTCTCTTAAACACTTTCATCTGAAAAGAAAAAAATTACTTAGCATTACAAATATTTTTAAGGCATGCATTCTTTTAAGTTTATATAATAAAGCAAAAATTATTCTAATAAGATATTCAAGTAAAACGTTTAGCTAATTCAAGTCAAATCTTTACATTTCTGCAAAATAAAACGTTCACATACCTTTTGCTAATATATCAAATCAATTAACAATACATTAAATTATATACAATTGATAAATTTATGCCAATAGTGTCAAAATGGCTACATTTCCTAAAAATTTATGTTCAGTTTATGCAAACATTTGCCACTATTAAGTTGCGTAAATAATTATGGCAGTGGTCTGAAACTGGTGGCCTCTGAAGCAATTTTTTTTGCGGCCGGCAAACAACAAGTCTTTGTTATAAATACTTCAAGATTTTAATTATTTGAAGTCTGAATTTACATTATTTTCATTACTATTAAAATTGAACATGAATAACGCCCCAGAAAACCTATGAATTGAGATAATTAATTATTTTAATTCATCTTATTCAAAGATTTAAAAATATAGATTTTATTAATTTTATTCGTACTTGTCGAAAAATAGTAAGCTCATGAAAGCTGCCTAAGTTTTCAGAGAAAACTTTCCGAGCGGCATAAAATTTGAGAATAAATAATGGCAACACAGGTCTCTTACTTATTAAACGTTTCTTCGACGCATGAATTAAAATGCATGTTTGTATGTAAATCAATTATAATTTTTTTTCTGTAAATACAAAATTTGTATAATGTATGTGCACTGTAAAAGATTATTTAATTTATTATCTTCAGGGACTGTAAATTCTCATCGATTAGTCGGATTCTGTGGAAGAATGCTGTTTACATATAAATATACTCCCAAACAAAGCGATTATTCTTGCTGCAAATATTCTTAAGAATTTTAACCGTTTAACAGAATTAACAGTTTTCATAGTTTAATTATTTTTAATTTAAATTAAGGTTATCTAATGATTAATTAAACAGGTTATAATTATTTAAAATAAATGTCAGTCTGAAATATTAATATTTAGCTATCGATGCATTTGAGTTACAAAGTGTGACCGAAAAAGTATTGTGGATACCAGACATTAGATTTCACGTAGGAAATATAGATAAATTTTAATTTTTCCTTTGAATTATTCTTATTGCTGTTTATGCATGCTTTCATAAATATTCAGTCAGTCAAATTTAAAACTAAGTAAAAATATTTTCATTCTGTTAGTAAAATTTTTACCTTGCAAAAAATAAAGTTCTGGTCTACCAGCAGTTTTCAGGACGTGCATTCGGTCCGTATGCGAATTCCGTTTTAGACCATTGACTCACGGTAGGTATGTGTTTACGATTCATCACCGCCTTTGAGAAATATTTGATAATTTTATTTAACAGAGTCTAAACGATCATATTAATGTCTTTAGCGAAAATCAATGGAGAATATTCTCAGCTCATAATCGGAAAGAAAACCAAACGAAAAATTCTTCATATTGTTACGAAAAGTCCAGGCGCGGTAAGATAGCTTCCCTGAAAGCAGGATTAGGGTTACCGGTAAATAGCAAGGGAAGGCAGGGTTGCCATATTTGGCGATATTTAGGGACAAAATTGGCGATACGCCATAGACAGATGAAGAACCTTCTGGAACGAATTCTTACCGATTTGGCCCAGAACGTTCTCGAACGCAAGCCAAAAGCTATATAACCCTGCTGGAAGGCGAAGAGTCAGTGTCACGTCTATCGAGTTGATAGTCAGTGGGTGCCAAGTTGCGAGCTACTTGATTGCCAGTCAGTGAGGGAATGTCTCGTAGTCTAGAGCCGAGTTGGTCGTCGACTGCATCAAGAGAGTCTCCAGTGCATCGTCGAGTTTTATGTTAGAGTGTGTTGAGCTGCGAGAACGAGCAAACCGAATCTGTGGCTGTACTCTAGTGTATCGCGAGTTGTGGTGTGGAGAGTCTCAGAGTACGTACAGTTCCGAGAACGACCGAGCAGAGTCGGGAGCTGCCCTCTGGTGCTTTGCCGAAGCTGTCTCCACCGTTATAGCCAGTTAGCCTGAAGGCTATGTCGCTGCTTGTCTCAGTGTGTTTATAGTAGTTCTTCAACTGCGTGTTTATAGTAGTAAACGTGATTTTGGAGCTGTCCTGAGAATACTGGCTAATAAATTGTTTCGATATTTCATGAAGTGTCGTAAGAAGAACGTAACAATATTATAAAATTTCGAATTAATGTAACATTCACTTGTTTGACAGTGCAACAACTTGCTCTGAATGTAAAACAATTATTTATTAGAAGTCCCCCCCTCTAAAAATATACTGAAATAAATAAGAAAATTAAAATAGAATCCAAATTAAATTATATTTTCGAACATCTGTATTCAAAACAAAACTTAATTTCTTCCTAATACAGCTTTTAACAAATTCTAATTAAAATTAAATCTAAATTTTATGATTTTTAGTCTTAAAATCAAAATTTTTTTGGTTACTATGCAAATTTTTTCGACATTCACTGGATTGAAAGTAAGTAGAAGCTACTACTAACTGGAATTTTTTTAAGAGAGCTATATAAATTTTAAAAAGTATTTGCTTTAAAATTTATATACGACCTTCGGTAGCACATTTTTATACAAGCTAAAATAGATTCTGATAAAGTGTATTTACGCTCTATTTTTAAGCAAAATTAAAGTCGCAGAAATGAAAATTTAGATCACAAAATTTAAGTTTCCTCAGTCGATTACGGTAACGCACGCAAGCACATCTTCGAAGGATAAAAACAATTTCGCAGAAGAGTCTTTTGTAATCACATTATAAGGAAAGAAAACCAAGCTTTTATGCAGTTGGCCCTTTCATCTAATTCGAACTTGCGTCAAACTACCAGTGTTTAGCGGTCTCTCTGTCATAAAACTATTTAACGCCGGACTGTGAAAACATGGAAAGAACGTTCATAAATTGTAAGTTAAAAAAATGCTTAAAAGATATAAGAAGTGCGACATAAAAATGTTAATTTAACCAAAAGATGTTTTGAAAATTTGATATTTCTCCTCTCTTTCTTAAACTACAGTTTATCAGAAAGACACAAGCAAGTTTTGAGAAATTAGTGGGAATTTAAAGCTGTTTAGTTGCAGCTTTATTTCGCATAAAGTGATTGTTCTAAATCAGTCTTCTTTCTCGTTCACATTATCTTGCTTTTCATATTACAAAACATACATACAAAATAATTGTTAACTAAAAGTAGCAACAGCTGAACGTTTAAGTGAACTTTAATAATCGGTAAAATTCATCCTCAGTTTAGTGAAAGTCTTAAATAAAAGGAGTAGTGCATTTCAAGAGACAAATAACGCGGTCTTCCTACATCAGAGGAAATTATTCTATTCAAGCTCATTTGTCTAGTCACCCTAAGTATATAACATCAAAAATTTACTCGTAGTTTTATTTCCTAAGAAAAAGAAAAAAATCTTTAAATAATGTTGAGTTTTACCGATTACTAATTGTATTACTTACTCAACTTTACTCAATGATGAACTAAACTGCCCTCCAAAAGTTAAGAAACAGCATGTTTTTTTGTGTCTAATTTGAGAATGAAGCAACATAGAAACAAGAAATTTACAAGAGTTGTTCACTAAACAGTTCTTTAATGAATGCGACATAGAATGTTTCTAAAGTTCAACACAAGCATAAATTATAACAAAAAAAAATTGCACTCTTGACAGAGAAATCCAGTCTTGGAGAAACAGGACATCACAGTTTTTTTTGAGGAAAAATGGAGTGGTAACATTACAAAAATGGATTCTACTAAGGAATGTATCCACCTCTAGCTGCAATACATTGGCGGCAGCGACGTTCCATGCCGTCAATTAAGTTGTCGATTAGTTAAATGGGAAGCAACGACCAGAAATGTAGAAATCCTTGTTCAAGCTCATCTGACGAGTTTGAAATAAGCCATAAAGCAACAACCTGTCTCCCAAGGTAGTCCCAAAGATGCTTTATCGGATTCGGATCTGGAGATTTAGCTGGTTCGCTTCATACCGTGATTCTCAAGATATTCCTCAGCAACCCGAGCTCGGTGCGGTCGCGCATTGTCGTCCATCAGAAGAAATCCAGGGCCAATAGCAGCGTGATATGCGCGGACATATTTGATCAAGCATCTCGTCTCGATATATCACACCGGTCAAAGTTCCTCCATGGAAAACATGCAGGTCAGTGTGACCACCGAGAGAGATCCCAACCCAAATCATTATTCCAACACCTCTGTAACTGTGTCTTTCCACAATGAGGGATTGGTTGTATCTGGTGCGTTGTTCCCTGCAGATCAGCTGACAACCTAAATCACTCTCCAATATGAAGACTCGTTTAGACTCGTTTGAAAAGAGAACAGACGCCCATTGTTGACTGGTCCAGGAGACGCGTTCTCTTGACCAATATAAAGGGGCACCTCTGTGTCCTCGGGTCAAGAGGACACAAACAACTGGTCGTCTTGCACACAGACCTGTATTGTGCAGGTGTCTGCGCAATGTAATAGCTAAGATTCTTGTTCCTGTTGCCACTAAATGATCAGCCATGTTCTGAGGCACAGTAATGTTACTCGTCTTTCGTGCCGCAGGAGCTAAATAACGGTCTCCCGCAGATGTTTTAACTGTAGGTCTGCCTGGAACATGCATTCTAGACACAGAATCGTCAGATTCAACCTGATTCCATAGTCGGTGGACCACGCTACGAGAGACCTTGAGACGTCTATCAGCATCAGCTTGTGACATCCCCATATCCATCCATTCGATCGCCAGCCACCTTAACAAATCAGGCAAACGACTTCTCCTGGACATTGAGGGACTCTTCTGGATACTCTCCACGAAACTGTAATAACAACTTCGCTACTGTCATGCATATAAACTGTGAATTTAAACGTTACTGATTTTTGCAATGGTGAGCTTGCTGTTCCTTAACTTTGGGAGGGCAGTGTATTACAAAAAATGGTATTTGATGCTTTTTTACCTATAGTGTTGTCACCTCCCATAATCCTCCAGAGTAATGCCACTCCCCATGTGCAATACATCTAAGTGAAAATTACAAAACAAAAACTCATGCGTCTGAATTGATATAAAATATAAGCATGTAAATGGTATCTACACAGATATGTATTAAAATACAGAAACAAATCGATGTATACAAATTTAGATAAAAGATGCATGCAAGCAAAGTTTGAACATAATTGCTAAAAATTTAAAATGTATAAATATACTATGATTATTTACTTTTCATTTCCAATGCATTTGATCAAATATATCTGAAATGAAATATATTAAGTACTGAAAATATTAGAGGCGTGCTTTTTTTTTCAGCATGACTCAGCGCGTATTGCAAAAACCAGGCTTGTAACTCCGTATCTAAAGTACGCTCATCTTGAGAAGAAAACGTTATCCCGACGGTTAGTGTCAAAATAAGTAAACTGCAAGAGTTACGGATGCAAGAAAAGTCACTTTCTGCATCTGTAAAATAAGTGATGTTCAAGGCCTTTTTTCGGTAGTAATTGGATGTTTAGAGAACGGCAGTGAGGCAAAACAGCTTCGTGTAGTAAAGGCAGTTCTAGACGGCAAATGCTAATGAAGGAGAGGTGCATGGCAACTAGTATGAATCATACTCAGTAATAGTACGACAACAATACGACAAGTTGCAGCTCAACTCAGCTCATTATAAATCATATCTAAATGCACAACACTACAAACTTTACAACGGAAAGACTATTAAGTGTTTCCGTGAAGACGTGCCAACTTGACAAACTCAAAAAATAATCAGAAGGAACATTTTTCAAAAGTCAAGAGAATTTTTTCAGTGGCAAAAAACTTTTAAAGAGTCTAAACATGGTAAAAAATTCTTTTTTAAAAAATAACGAACTAAAAATATTTAATATCCGAAAATGCAATTACTACGTTTTAAATGCAATAAGTACAAGAATACTTATATATTAAAAGATATAATTTTACTATTTGGAATATTTTATATAAAAATTAAAGTTTCGGTCCGTTAAATGGTCCGTTTTCGTACTATTGTTAATTTATTTTGCTTCCGTTAAAAGACAAGCATCACAGCTCAGCTCATAGCATTGCCACGAAGGCCTGATTTTGCTGCTAAAAGATTCCAGTATATTATCATTCATACCGAAAAGTTCTCTCACACTTTGCACTAGTATGAAGAACTGTCGAAATGGCCATTAGAATTTTAGAGAGTTCACTCTACTGTAAAATTTCATTAGCACTTTTCAATTTTCCGATTATACTGCACAATATATGAACTCTTGTTGGTTATAAACGTTATTCAAGTTTTCTGACCTTCAGTTTCAAAACTGTCATTGCAGTTTAACTGTTGCAAAATCAATATCTTCGTCTTCGAAAACAAAACGAAGTAAAACTGAAAGTCTATATAAAAAAATCTTACATCTAGTAAAGATACATTTGCTACGTAGAAACCTCTCCAACTTTAGCACGTAAAACTACTTCGCTGTTACATGGAAATTTATATAGTCTGTAAGCATATACTCGATAACATGATAGAAATAACGCTTAATGCAAATAAAGTTTACATTAATATAATCCACATGTTAGAAATTAGTTCACATTAATGTAATTACATTAATATAATTCACATTTACATCAATATAATCCACATATTAGAAATAACTCCTAACATGCAAATAAAATTTCCTTCATCTGGAAGCTCTTTCACTACTTTGTTATCTGCAGCCTCTATTAAAAAAACTTCAGCTTTGTTTTGACTTACCATTTTACTACACTCCGTATGACATACAAAATTAGAAGACTAATCAAGGGATGATTTTACAAACTCAATAAAATATCTTTAACTAAATCACTAATCATTGAATAACATGAATTAATGAAATTCTGGGCTGCACTACTGTGTTAAAAATATGAGCTAATGGCAAAATGAAAAAACGCGAAACATACAAAAAAGCAAACATTTTGTTAAGTTCCGAAAACAGAAACATAAATAATTCATGCTTCACGAAATAAATTTAAAGTTACTGGCAAATATTTTCCCAGTCGAGCGAGCATCTTTTAAAATTATTTAGAGAGACTCCTACATCAATTTTACGCTTTTTTTTTTTTGTTTGTTATATTCTTTTGCTAAATTGCCAATTAAGTTGTTCACTATTGAAGAAATTATTTAATTTTTCTCACACTTAATTTTAGCAGTAGAAGTGGTAGCCATATCTTAATTTACTTCAGGTATTTTATAATTGTTAATATAGCGTTTTACCTTAACACATGAAGCACTTACATATTCTTTAAAAATGCAAGAAGTGAGGGTTGCAGTTTTCGAGTGTTCTAAACAAACACTTCTCTAAAGTATGTCTGCTTTATGAAATAACGAGAATGCATAAGCGTTCTAAAATGTTTATTTCATCCCTAACTGCTTCAGATTTTCTTTCTTTCTAGAGTTCTTTTTCAAAGTGGTAATAAACATCGACAGCAAATCTACTTTTATATGTATTCATCTACTTTTTTTATGTGTAAAGAAGCTGCATCTTTCTCCAGCTGCTAAAGTTAGAGGTGACAAGTGCACATCATAAGCTAAAGGTTGAGTTTTCTTCTTTCAAGATGCTTATAACAGAAGCCTTCAAGCTTACCTTGACTTTTTATCAAGAGTTAAACAGTCATCCAGAAGAATTCAATTTTCTTTTAAAGTTTTAGTAATTAATTCTGCTATACGAGAGCCTGTTGAATCTCCTTCCAAAGTGGTCACACAAGGAGTTACATTCAGTTTCTGAAGCCCCATGCTTAAAAACAATGTAACAATTGGATATAGATTTTCATCAGTGTTATTACTTGTATCCATAGAAAGAGAGAAAACAAAACAACTGTTTTAATGCAGTCAACAACTGAAGATTTATTTTTTCTAAACATTTTTCCCACCCAAAATCAAGCTCTTCTGTATGAAATCGAAAACTCGCAATAGCAACTAATATTCATCGCAAATGTATTATATTTCCTTGATGAAATAACACAAAAATGTCATTTGTATGCGTTTTTAAAAAGTCAAGAATATTTTGCATCTCTCTTAAACATGACTAAGATAAAGCATCAGAAATTTTTAAGCAACTTCAACAAACACATAAAACTGAGATTTTTTTAACGATTCCAAAAACGAAACAAATTGCTTTAATCTTGCTTTGTGCTCCCTAGCTTATATGCGCTAGGCGGCCGGAAGCTGAGTTCCATTCCTATTGGAGAACACAATCATACCGTTTTCAGCCCAAATATGTAATCAAAATAAAAAATGAAACAATTTCAGGTGGCGAAAATCGCATTATTGGGTGAAAATAACAAAATATTAAGACAAACTAATAAAAGTTGCGAGAAATTTTACGAACAAGAGAAAGTCTGGAGAAAAATATTGTAAACCGAGATGCCGGGAATACAGTGGAAAATCGGGAGAGTTGGATTGTCGGCCTATGCTATTACTGATAAACACGAAAAAACGCTTGCTCTGGGCCCAGGAGCTTCAAAACTAAGCTCTTGACGATTAAGAAAAGGTTCTTGATCCGAAGAATTTCATTTCCAGCTCCATTTTACAAATGACAATATCAGAATAAGGTGTAAACAGAACAAATCTATGATCTCCTTTTGTCTCAAACTGGTATCCGCGTAATTATGGTCCAATAAATATTTTCTTTGCATACAGTGGGTTTCTTGATATCCCCAGAAACAGCACCACAACTTATACTAATATCATTACAAATTATATACACTCTGTCA
>KK116363.1:236261-246668 GCA_000611955.2 Stegodyphus mimosarum
AAATTATATACCATCTTTCATGCTGACCATGCGGCATTTGCCAGGCGAAACAGACTGCGTTCATAGGACACTCGTTCACGTTTGCGATGCTTCTTCATGCAGGTAATCACTTTCAGCACCTTGTCATAGTGCACTATTAATCTCAAATTGGTTCTAAGAGCATGATTAGGAGTTTGAATTACTTCCATAAGAAGCTCAGTACTTTGACTTCAATCACATTCACCATCTGTAGAACGAAGAGGTAAGATTAATTCGAAACTTGGTAACGCCACCAACGAAATTAAGAGCTGCCATTATGTCAACATGGGCTAATATTCCACAAGAGTAACATCAGGACATCGTTGAGTCAATGTCTGGAAGAATATAGGCCATGCTCAAAGTTTAAAGATAGATTAATTCTCTTCTTAATAAGGGATAT
The DNA here is from genome assembly GCA_000611955.2 of Stegodyphus mimosarum. Taxonomy (NCBI): domain Eukaryota; kingdom Metazoa; phylum Arthropoda; class Arachnida; order Araneae; family Eresidae; genus Stegodyphus; species Stegodyphus mimosarum. The sequence goes on from KK116363.1 coordinate 236,680, forward strand.
CTCTGATATTTTGCCTTCTCAGTGTATATACGCATACTGAAGAACACGAATCCTGTTATTATTTCTCTTGTTATGAAGTATGAATATGTAAAAAGACAACTTTATAACAGAACACTAGGCAGTATTTCTTATTTCTAATGCAAAACAAAATTTTACTGTTCAAAACAAGTTTACGACAAAATTCGCTCGTTATGAACTATAAATATGTAAAAAGACAACTTTATAACAGAACACTAGGCAGCATTCTTTATGTTCAGTACAAAACAAAATTTTACTGTTAAAAACACAACAACAATTTACAAAAAAATTCTACCATTATACAATGTACGTCCAGAAAGTAAGTTCCGTTTGGTAATAAAAGTAAATTGTGTACAGCTACAGAAAAGTTATTTATTGCACAAAATTCAACAACTCTTAAACTACTTTTCCACATAACTGCCGAAATATTGCAGGCATTTGTCATAGCGTGGCACAAGTTTTTGTATACCTTCTTCATAGAAATTTGCCGCCTGTGTCTTCAACCAGTTGGAAACAGTTTCTTTCAGCTCGTCGTCATTGTTAAAGTGTTGACCGCCAAGGAAAGACTTAAGATGTAAGAACAGATGAAAGTCGCTAGGAGCGAGGTCAGGGCTGTACGGAGGATGGTCAAACACGTCCCAGCCAAATCCCTGTAGGAGGTTTTTCGTCACATTTGCAGTGTGTGGTCGTGCGTTGTCGTGAAGAAAAACAACACCTTTTGACAGCAATCCTCGGCGCTTATTCTGAATTGCACGGCGCAATTTCCGAAGTGTCTCGCAATAAGCATCTGCTCTGATTGTTTGACCACGCGGTAAGAAATTAATGAGTAAGATGCCTTTCCAGTCCCAGAACACTGTGCACATCATTTTTCGAGGTGTCAAGATTTGCTTCGGCTTAACCTTTGCTGGGGATGAAGTGTGCCTCCATTCCATTGATTGCCGCTTACTTTCAGGGGTGTCGTAAGAAACCCAAGTTTCATCTCCTGTGACTATCTGTGTCAGAAATTCTTCACCGCTTTCAGCATAACGGGTCAAAAACTGAAGTGCACTACCCATCCGTTTTGTTTTGTGTTGCTCAGTAAGAATCTTTGGTACCCAACGTGAGCAAAGTTTACGAAATTTCAGTTTTTCGGTAACAATTTCATGCATTAGTGATCGTGAAATTTGGGGAAATTCCATAGCGAGAGCACTAATTGTAAACCTTCGGTTTTCATGGATCTTGTCATCAATCGCGTGAACCAGTTCTTCTGTAACCAAAGATGGACGCCCACTTCGTTCTTCATCGTGCGCATCACTACGTCCGTCATTGAACTTTCGGACCCATCTTCTCACCATTGAATCACTCATCGCTTTTGGTCCGTAAACATCGCAAATTTGCCGATAAATTTCACTAGGTTTCACTTTCCTCGCATTCAGAAAACGAATCACAGATCTGATTTCACAAGCGGCGGGATTTTCAATCAACACCGACATTGTAAACAAGCACAACAAAGCGTACGTGACTGACAGCGATCTCCAAATGGCGCGCGTTTCTTCTCCTTGATACAGAGCGTCTACTGCGCATGTGCGGAACTGCGATCGCAGAGCTGCAGCGGAGATAAATTGAAACGGAACTTACTTTCTGGACGTGCCTCGTATTTAGTATCTAAACTATCTCTCATTTATTCCTTTCCTGGAACCTTCATACTGAAATAATCGTATAATTTCTGCATTCCATTGCTTTACTTTGTCTATTTTAGTGCACACTGATTTCAGGAATATCCTCGATTTAAAAACGGTACCAGTCTTCTGTAGAAACTGGTTAGATACGAATTCGAGTTATAAAGTCGTTAGGGTTTTTTGAAACAGGAGAGGGGAAAAATATGCACATACCTCACCGGGACTCAAACCTGGACCTCTCGAATACTCGCCGAGTGTGCTACCATTACATCACGAAGCCATGCTGGAAGGAGGGAGAAAATGCCTTATAGATTTATAAATGCGGGCACTATTTTGGTTATCAAAAATTGGTTATCTTAATTGATTAGGGTTGCTTTTCTTCATGGAAAACTTTCTAAGGGAAACTAGTTCCTGTTTTCTTTACACATGAGGAAAACCACGGAACGGGTCTTATTACCATAGTTCAGGAGTGTTATCCTGGGCCAATGATGAGGTTCTAAACCAACATGATGCAGTTTGCATGATACAGTTAAATTATATTTTAAATTGCTTTAGTGCGTTATGAATGTATAAAACTGCTCTTTTTTTCCCTAGACTTATCTCATCTTCACTGCATCTGTATTTCCAACTTTTATAACCTTAATATCTAGTTCTTCAATATCTGTAATATATTAGATTACGGTCATCGGCAACGTAGCTTTCCAGAGATACATTCATGATCCGTTTTGCTTTCAGAATTTCATACTTAAATTACTATAAAGAAGTTACACTGATTAATGCATGAACAAGTGTTTTAAGCTATTTTCTTTCGATTAAAGGATATTAAAGAAAACTTAATATTGGAATTATTTAAGGTACGGCATAAGAGAATTCAATCTGTCAAAAGAATACGCCTGAAAATAGCTTACGCCCTTAATCTTTCGAAGGAAACAATGTTCGACATCATTTAACGGAACCAATATATTTGATTGAGAGAATAATTATTTGGGAATTATAAAGCTCTTTATATGGGGATGAATCGCCATTTTGAAAATGTTCATTTTTTGTTTGTTTATTTGTTAAGTTCCAGATGTTAATCAGCTTATCATATGATACTACATTTAAAATCTAGTTTAAGAAATTAGGTGTCTTAAAGAGGAAAATAAAATGAATCGACAACCATGCCCATTACGAAAATTTCCAGCAGGATGAAAAAAAAAAAAAAAACATCTGTTTGGTCCTTCAGTCGAGCAAAACGATCTGGAACGAAGCTTCCTCATTAGGAGTGGACGAAGAAGTATTTGACAGAAACAATGAATGAATATCTTGTTACCTTTGCTTGTATTTTTCTTGAGAGAAAATTCCTCTCATTTTTCTTTACGGATTTTGGCGTTTGAGGTTAAGTAGCTCCTATGATTGACGTATGGGAAAATTTAAGATGTATAGCAAATAAAAATCGGTTGGTTGTTTCATTGTTGCAAATCCTGATTTATTTTGTGTGGCATGTTTAACCTTCTTAGCGTATAGGTTTCTTAATGCTGACGTCCATCTCATATTTAACGTAGTGTTACTAAGCATTTGCCGATATAACGTAAGTATGAATTTAGGTATTTAATTTTCAAATGCTTTGGAATGGGTTGAGATGGGATTTTTGAATAAAGAGGAAAACAAATGGCTGTTACGGGCACTTAGCCGACAGGACATATAGCAGATACATTCATTTAGACGACAGGACAATTTAGCTGACAGGACTTTTAGACCGGACCTTTTAGAGTAGACACATTGAGACACAGTACAAATATAAAACTAGGCAAAAAAACGTAACCTCAGTTTGGGTAAATTTTGAATAAAACTATTGATTTCCAGGCCCTTTAGATACAAATGTTTTTCTTCGTGTGAATACGAGCCAGTTTCCCTTAGAAAGTCTTCCACGAAAGCATTCCTTCCCCTGAGGAGATAGTCCTCGAGTTCTTTCCCATAATTAAATAAACCAAATCAAACCAACTCTCCTTTTCATGAGCAAAATGTTTCACAGCAGTGAGAGCTGATTTATATAAAAAACAATAGATGAAGCAAAGTGAAAACGAATGTAGCGTATAAAGGAAAACAGAAATGGCTAAAATATTTAAATTTTGAATGTTGGGAAGAACTAGACTATAATTAATGTCATTAGTTGAAGAAAAAAGATTTTTAATATGAAAACTAATTTAGGAAATCCAAAATTTAAATTATGATTAAGTGTCAACTGTCATTGGCTATCGATTATTAATTTATTTGACTTTTTCAAATATAAAATTCCTGTTCCTAACTTCGCGAATTTTAAGCGCTCTTTCAGTGTGGTTGATATGTACTAAACCCCATGGCAACGTATTTCAAATAACTGAGTTTTGAGAAAGCAAATATTCTTAAGAACAAACTTTGCGAGATGCTATACATGAGAGTAAAAACAAGGAAGTAGGAATAGTAGGAAGTATTGAAGAGCTGAATCCACTCGGTGGCCACTCGGTGAAGTGAATCCTATCGGTGTCCATATTAGTCCGTCACCATTACTAAACAATAACAAAGTTTCCTTTCCTCAATAGTAGAACCTCTAGCTTAATATTTATCTATCTATCCGTTTCTTGTATAAATACAAAATTTAGAGCTTCCTTAAATTCGAAAGCGTACTAAAAATTGGAAGATATGATGTAACTTCTGTTCTTGTTTAAGACATGCTATTATGATATTCAAATTGAGCCCAAACGTATTTTGCTATTTGCTGTTTCTGTGTATAACTCATATGAGCTATCTTTAACATGCAATGAAATATATTAAAATTTGAAGCTATGTTCTTTTTTATTGTTGAGAGAGATTACGTTTTGATCTGACCATGAGATATTTTTTTGGTGAAGAGCTATGCTACATTACAGTGCTTTACTTTTTCTTAATGCCGTATCATCTTACACTATTTAAGACTATGAAAACTAAACACAAAAGAAGTCATTATACAAATCTAACTAATAAATGTTGTCTAAATACGGCTGTCATGAATTGATCCTAAAAGAATTGCATTGCTCAATTCGCGCAGAACTTTTACTGCTATAGATGAAAAAACAAGAGATTTAGAATTAAAACTAGTGGTAGCTATAAAGGCAAAATTGGGAACAAAATGCAAAGTACTTTTTCCTCCACCTTCGCTTTGTATTTCCGGAATCGATCTCTGGTCTTCTGAGTGTAGGCATTTTTATTAAAACAAAGTTTTGGGTATCCGTGTCAACTAAAGAACATGTCAGCCAAATAAGCTGTCGGCCAAATGGATATGACGGGTAAATATCCGATCGATTAAGTGGACGTTGGTTAAGTGTCGGTGAACCAAAGAAATGTTAGAATCATGTTACTCGTGAGGAAAATCACAAAACCTCCTGTACTCAACACTATCAAATGTCGAGAATAGAATCTTGGGCAATATCAGTGTTTTGTAGCTTCACTGGCCAATGGCTTCGCAAAATTGTTAAAATACTAAACATTGAAGGATATTGCTCATTTCTTTGAAATCTTTCCAAAGAAATTGTCATTCGGAATATTAAGTTACTCAAAGGAAATACAAAATCCGATTGCACGTTAAAGTACATCGAAATGATCTATTCCAGATTACGTGAAAGTCATCCAAGAAAAACGAAGTTTTTTCTGTCTATCATGGCAACAGAGTATAAGAAAAAGAAGCAAAATTGTGTCTTATAATGCAGAAGCAAAATGGTGTAAATCAGAGACATTAAATTTCAGCCTTACCATTTACTCTGATAATAAATTGCATGTTTTGAATTCTTTAATGTTTTATAGACACTAGTTATAAACAATATGATTTGTATTTTTGCCTTAAACCACTTTATTACAACATTTGAGAGCAAGACTGGCATAACCTTAAAATGTGTAATATAGAACAACATTTGGTCTAATATAAGATTGTCACCAACTGTATGATGCAAGTAATTATTCAGGTTATTCAGACTACTCAGACGAAAAAAAGAGAATGTCAGAGCAAATATTTTTGGGAAAAGTGGAAAATAGCAAACAAAAAGATCTCAAAAGGTCCAAAAAGTGCATTAAAGATGTGTAAATTCTTCAATGTTATTCATTTATCCAGTCGTGAAAATATTTCATTAGGTATCATGTAACTTTGACATTTTTGTACTATACGTAACCACATATCTCATGATTGAAAGTATCAGCATCTCCGAATTCCACAAATATAATAAAAAATTGGGAGTTTCCTAATCATGTCTGACTTTATTAACAAAATATAATTCATTAACGATTTCAGTTCAAATAGTAAAGTATTACTTGTATGTTAGCCGAGCATAAAATGATTTTATGACGCTTAGGAACAAGGGATGTGATAAATCGCGAATTATACTTTTTTAAATTTTAATGGTATTCTTCGTTATATTATAATCACCGATGCACCGCCAGTTACGCTGAAAAAAAATAATTCTTTTGAAAGGAACAGTGAAAAAATTCTAAGTTGAAAAATTAAGTTGAAAAATCAATTAGTACACGATTTTATGTACACAGACAAATATTTTCTCATAGCTTAGTGCCAACAGCGTAATATAAACAAAATATGCCACTTTAAATACATCAGTTATATTGTCTTTTACTTCCATTTAATGATTAGCAAAGCTCCGAAAAGAAAATTAAATCATATAATCGTTTTAAAGGGTCCAAATCAGTTTGAACTTGAAGATCTAAGCTAAATAAATCTCGTGAGTTTCGTACTTTGCTTTTCAACTCCTGAAATGTAGTAATTGTAACTTCTAAGAACTCACCAGAGTGCATGCTATCAAAATAACAGGGCCCGTTGTCCCTAAAACTGTGGCAGTCATTGCTTGACTTTCTGGAAATAAACCCATCTAAAAAATCAGGAAAATTAAATATCAGAATAAAACTTTTTTTGGAAGGAGTATTTAAAATAGCTTTGATATTTGGTTAAACTGTTTTGGTTTCAGTGTCAGCAATATGTCACTGCAACAATCATCAGAACAACAGATTTAATTACATTATGTTAATAAGTATCATAACAGTCTTCTATAAAAATATATGTAAATAGGTAACATATTTATCTTGTAGCTTGTTTAATATTTATGGCTTAAGTCCCGATGCCTTATCATAAGTGATTAGGATATAAAAAATATATAATAGTATCACCCCTATATGAAATTATTTATATGTTATGCGAACAAAAATAAGCCAACAAATATAATGGTACACTGCGCGAAAAAAAGAGGGAGACAATTCTGTATCTCCTATTATACTGGGCCGATTGACGAAATTCAGCTGTGTTTTTCCAGTCTCGAAAGCGTGATTTAGGATATGCATAGATTTATATACAGTATCGTTCTAATACAGGTATTTTAACACAAAATTGGACTTCTGAAATGACGTGCCAATTTTTTTCATATTTCAATTCTAAGACTCAAATTATGCCTAAATGTAAAATTTGGTGCAAAATTTATTGAGAAATTCAAAATTTATCTTGGAGCACTTTTTTAGTTTGGGCCGAGAAAAATTAATTCACTTGGCGAACTTCTTAAATTATAGCAACCTATTTTCAGCCCAAAGAAGCGTTAGCTCAGAAGGGCTATTAATTTCGTACTGGCATTTTGCGTAGATTCACTATAAAAGGCGAATCGCTTTTGAGATTGTTGCCACCAAACATTATCGCCTGCGTTATATTTAAAGAAATTAAATAATAAAGAATCTGCATAAATATATGCATATTTCTCGAATTATGATAAAATAACAGTACCGAGATATCAAATTTTGAATAACGTAACTCTCCACCGAATATGGACATCAGGAACCCCTAATTTGGAATTTGTTTTATTATCGATTTTATATTTTGTAACACTTCAACAAATTTTTGATTAAGAAACTCAACGATTTCAAAGCGAGCAATGGCAACACTGTGCGGGAAAAAAATTATCCCCGGCACGCGAAACTTGTGCATCGGAAATTCTAAAGATAGGCTCATTTCAAAATTATTTTGCGATATTGCTCTTGAACTGAATTTTATGGTTTAAGTGCGAAGAACATGATATTTAATAAAAAAAGGTAACCCAAAAAATGTTAAAAAAAGACTTCTTTGGACGTAATTTAAAATCTGAAAACTTTCAGATTTTTTTTCCATTTGTTTTCGCAGTGTACGTCGGTATACGTCATCAGTCCATTTCAGATCCTTGTACCAAATTCAAAGTACATCAAATGAAGAGAAATAAAAGGGAACTAATTAAACTGTTCTTATAAAAAATTCTATTGTTATTATAGCACTGTTTAGTATTAAAATACGAAATCAGTGGTGAAATATATACTTTACATAAATGAAATAGTGATCATAAATGTTTTTCTGTTATCCAGATCAAAAGCAATTTCTCAACATGCTCTTATGTCTTTAATATTTGTCTAATACTCCATTTCACTGCCTTCAACACCTTAGCGAATTTAATAGTGTCTTTGGTTTTCGCAATTACAGATATTGTCGTTCTCGGCATACGGTATGCAGTAGCCAAATCCTGGTCACGCATGCTGTCATCATGCTTTTAAAAATCTCTCTTTTCATCTCTATGGTGATCCTAACAGGTTTCTTCGTACTTTGTCGTAATCAAATAAACCAAACCTTGCTTGATTCTTACTGATTCTCACTGACTTTCTTACAACGCATTGTTAACGAATTTAGAAAATATTTAAGAAACATACACACATTCACGTGAAGAGTTATAGCGCAGGTTGTTTACTGAATAGATCAACAGCTATATTGATGCATGGCCAGTCATAACATTACCTCGAAAGAAGTAAACAAGAGTAGTGCACATTGTCGTTACGCATTGAGCTCGACTGGTATTCCAAACAAATATTCGTATCCCAAACAAAAATCTTCGCATCCGAAGGAACATATGGCCGAGGTATAGCTGTATAATAAATAAAACACTTTTTAAAAAAAAGTCTGAATGTTTTCAGTTTTTAAATTACACGTCCAAAGGGGCATTTTTTTAACATTTTGTGGGTTACCTTTATTTATTAAATATCATGTTCTTCGCACTTAAACCATAAAATTCATTTCAAGAGCAATATCGCAAAATAATTATAAAATGAGCCTATCTTTAGAATTTCCGATACACAGTCTCATGCGCTGGAGGTAGAATCTGTACAACGTTGTCATTGCTCTCTTTGAAACTCTTGACTGCAAATCCTTCACTGACCTCGTTAATCAAAAATTCGTTAAAATTTTACAAAATATGAAATCGATAATAAAGCAAATTCCAAATTTGGGCTTCCATATGCCCGTTGTTTTATCACAGTGCGAGAAACATACATACATTTATGCAGATTCTTTATTATTTAATTTCTTTAAATATAATACAAGGCTGTAATATTTGGTGACAATTGTTTGAAAAGTGAATCGACTCAAAATACCAAAACGAAATTAATAGCCGCTTTGGGCTAAAAATGAGCAACTGAAATTAAATAGAACATAGAAATTAAATGATAAATACATAAATGAATTAAAATACAAACAAATAATAAGCAGATCACAAAAATTAAATGAATTTCAAAGAAATGGAATGCGACAAAATTTATAATATTAAGGCTGAGGATTAAAGGGAAATAGTAATTTTCCTCTTGTGTAGTATAAGTATGGACCATTCTCTGGAAAGTCTTTCAACAAAGATATTTCTAAGTAGATAATCCTGATGCGCTTTTTCTTAAGTAAGTATCCAGTTCAAAACGGAAAAATTTAGTTAGTTCAAGATGACAAAATACTTCTTTTGATACAAAATTTCATGAAAATCATTTGCCTTCATATCTATAAATGAAAAAAAAATTTCCGTGGAGAGTTTAAATACAGGAGCACTTAAATGAAGCATTAAAATTGTTCAGAACTGTAAAAATGCTAATTTTGGAAATCAGGCTTTGCATGCATATGAGTTATTCCTTACTGAACTGTAAATTTGATCCTAAAAATTTTCTTAACTTGAATATTCCCTTTTTTAAGGACGTTTCTGTGAATTTTTCTGAAAATCTGTTTATCTTTTACAAAATCTTTTAATTTAACAGCGAAGCAAATGAGTTCTGGCCATCTAGTAGTGAATAATTTGCACATTCAAGCAACTAAACCCGGTTCTAATTCGTGTCGAATAAGTTGGCTCCATGGCTGTTTTTCATGCTTGTCTTTATATGCGAATTAAACACAAGCTAATTTCTCTCAAAAAAAGTTCTACAAATACATTCCTCCGGTACTATTTTGCAATATATATAAATAAATAATCAATAAACAAATGGACTATATAATTACCACCT
>KK116363.1:246694-275949 GCA_000611955.2 Stegodyphus mimosarum
TTTATATGACTATCAGCATTTGTACTCAATTGGTGGAGCATCTTGTTGTCGCTAGGCCCAGCCAAAAATCTTTGTGAAATATTAAAATTTGTAGCGGAATTCATAAAGTTACTTCAGAAGATAGATATTTGTGACTCGTGTTATTAAAGAGACCCTGTCAAGACTTTGTTGTTGTTGTTGCTACTTATGCTCACTTATCTGACAGTAACATTAGCCCAAGCCCACGAAATTTCTCGTGGCAAGGAGCGCAAGATGCCTGTCGTTGGCAACAGCACCTTACTCGCACAGTGCGATTTAGCTCAGTTCCACCCCCAAATTTGATGGAGGCCACCCCTGGCAGGGACCGTTCCGAGGGTCTCCCATCCTCTCCCCTTCCAACAAACTACACGAGAGGACTTTCGGCTCGCCGCACCGACACTATACATTTACAAACATCCATGCCTTCTCCGGGATTCGAACCCGGGCCATTCGGCAAGGCAGTCAGCGACTGCTAACCACTATACCGGTTGGGCGGCTGTCAAAACTTTGACTGTGCCGAATGAGAATTTTAGCAATATTTTATGCATTGTGATTCTGAGTTTATAGCCAAAATTTGCTCTAAAAGTCAGTGGTAACTTGGATATAAGAAGTTATTCAGATGCATTATACTGAACAGTATCAACTGGGTATACAAATATACATTATGTGTGCTGTGCACATATTTGCAGAGTTCCCGTGTAATATTTTCTTGTCACATTCATAGTCATCACTTGTGTTATTCACTTATTTACAGTTCTCTTCCAATTCACTTACGTATAGTCTGCCTGATAAATGAAGGTAATGCTGTGAAATACAAATCACTGTGCAGAGCTGAAAATTTATGTGTTCATAGAAAAACACGTGCGGTTCACTTATATACAGAGCAACATTTTATATCTCTTGCCATTTGTACTGGTTACTGATACAGAACACTTGAAGATGGGGCTAGAAAATATTAAGTTCATTTTAACACCACTCAGTTGCTAGATCTGTGCTGAGAGCATTTTTTTTTTAATTTATTCTAGATTGCTTTTAGATTTTCGGATTCCATTTCCAGGTAGTCTATGACAGTTTTAAGTTTGTTTCGTAGTAGCTTACTCTTTTGGAGTTGTTACCAGGGCTGTGGAGTCGGTAGGGTAAATGACCGACTCCGACTCTGGAATTTTAAACCGACTCTGACTCCGACTCCCTCATAGATATGTAAACATATACACATGTGTTATAGCTTATTTTTTTAATGTGAAGGAAGTAATAGATGTTATAGAAAAAAATTGATGGCATAGCAAATTATTTATATTAATTAGCATTTGTTATGAAATGGAAAAACTAGCATTAGTAAATTTCTAAGAAATAGTATAGCTTCGGCAAAATCTTTGTTAGAAGACCGTAGATCATATTTGATAAGCGTCAGAGTCTTTCCACACTAATTTGAGTAGAAGAAAGAGCTGCTACTATTAGGGCTACTTATTTTCAGGATAAATTTTTATAAGTTCTGAAAGAGGTGTCTTACAAGAATAATCCTATTTTTCCATTTCGTCAAAGGCTGTGTTTGTATTTTTTCCTTTTTATATCTAAAGGCTCTTTATTTTTATTCGCTTTGCCTTAGCCTTTTCAATATTACCCAAATATTTCTTAAAATCAACTTTATCACTGGAAGAGGATGATAGAGACTCAGTTGCGAAGTATGACTGTCCCGATTTGAACACTCCAATTATTCTGAGAATAATTTCATTCTTAGTGAAAGTTCATCGATGGCTTTCTTTGCCTTTTAATTTGTTCGTCATCCAAAGAAATTCGGTGTTTGTCAACGAAATTTTGGATCTACATATATTGAACCCAGCAAAATCTCATTGTCTAGCAAACTAGTTTCACTTTCCTTCATTGAAGAAATGATTTCTTCAGCAATAAGCCCTCGATTTCAGAAAAAACAAACATCACATTCTTCCATTCTCCCTCCTGTTGATTCTTCAGACTGTAGCAATATACGGTGTAGAAAGAAGAGTTTCCAATTCTGAAAATCATTCCGCGGTCTTTCTGTTAGTGAAATATGAGGGTTATCTAAATCTCTATCTCGTCAAATATGTAGTTCCCCATTGCGTTGCTTGATTAATAATTGCTCCTTTTCCTGCTCTCTTAGAAAGTGAGCAGAAAAAGGAGCAATTAAGAATGGCATCAATTTTGGAGTTCTTGCTGCTATTGCTGCTTTCCTAAATTTACCAATGAGATTTTTAACTAAATGAATCAGTTTAATCAATAATGGTAAGTATCACATCCATCATCTTCCCTTATATTTATTTATTAATACGTCGATAAAATAGAAAATAACTATTTATTAATGTATATCGTCCATAAGTAAAAATAATTACTTAGTTTTTCATTAATTGTTTTTTTAAACTGACTTTAATTTCATTTCAAATTCAAACTGCCCAACGAAAGCTGGAGTCGGAGTCGACGTGTTTTTCAGCGACTCCAGTTCCGACTCCTTTTACCCAAAAACCTGCCTAACTCCGACTCCGACTCCATGACTCCACAGCCCTGGTTATTATACCATAATTGGGCATTTTCAGCTGTATACACTACATAATATACAGTATATTAAGTACACTATACAGACAAATGTCAGCGGACATTTTGGATTAGTAGACACTTTTTCGAATTTCTAGAGAAATGGTTAACTAATTATTCTGCAGCTATGACCATGTAAATAAAATGCTTGAACTCAAATTTTCCAGTGCACGTTCAGTCACGGATGCGTTTAGGGGATCAACAACAAAACGGTTAATGAAAACAATATTTTTGATCTCTCAGTATCATAAGCCCAGTAAATGACCTGTAAATTACGAAAAATATTTTACATCATATGAGCAATGTTTATATGCATTTTGCAAAATTATCACATATATTAACGACAGTATAATGCTTTCTTAGAAAATTTCTAGTTTTTCACGTGTTTTTTTGTTTATAACATGCAGAATTTTCTACTAAATTGAGCGAAAATTACAGAAACGTACAGCGTGCTAGAAACATAAAATTAAAAATTTATATGAAAAAATTCGATGAGATATTAGCATTTAAAAGGACATTTTTAACTTCGAGTGTCGTAATATATTAAATTTTCTCACAGTTTGGCAGACAAATACTTAGTACAATTTACATAAAAATTTCAGGCGGCGCAAATTCAGAGAAATATCGACAATATGGTAAGCAACTAATTTCTGAAACTAATTAGAGTATAATGGATTTGACACAAAATGTCACTTTCTTAGTTTACTGTTTCTTCATTTTGACGTCAAACAGTTTTTAATGCTCAAGTCATTTTTTCCGTCCCATGTACAGATTAGACACGGATTTTATTATATGCACAATACTTGAATAGTTCACATAGAGCAAAGGATGTGTCAGACAAATTTAAAAAATGCGATTTGTAAAATATTTCTTAACCATAAATATGAGACAGTTTCCATTATAAAATCCTCTATAAAATCATCCCTCCCATTAGGCAACCTTGTGGTATTAAACTAGAAAAAACAAGCAAAATCACTTCCTTCTAAGGGCTTTTTAATCGAACACGGGATTCAGTTTTCATGAATATTCCATTTTCGAAAGAATTAGCTTTCCATTACCTGGCAGTTTAACAGTTCGTGTCATTTCCTTTGAGAAAGAGAGGCATGTAATAAATCTAAATAACAATTTTTAAGAAAGTCAACATAACTAATTACTAAAGAAAGGCTACATGAATATTATAGAATTTTCTGTTACAGTTCAATTTTCTAACAAAGAAAGGGCAGAATCCATCTCATTTTCGGTTCAACTGAAGTTAGCAAAATTCTTTCAAACAGTAAGAATTACCGAAGCCGGGACACATTTGAATTTAGGTATTATAAGAGTCATTGAGGTTTTTTTAAAGCAGGAGACTTGAAAAATGAGCAATGTCCTCGCCGGGACTCGAACCTCTCGAATATCCGCTGAGTGCGGTTGCCATTACACTACGAAGGTATGGTAAGAATTCGAGAGAAATACCTTACATACTTCCCCTTTAAAAAGGGCGACTGAGGATTAGGGAACCCAAGCACACTAACCTTGGACCTCTCAAATACGCGCCGAGTGTGCTAGTTATTACACCACGAAGGTAGCTAAGAAGGCAGGAGAAATACCCTATAGTCTATATAATGATTGAAGTTGAATACTTACTGAAAACAGGACCAGAACAACAGTTACACCAGTAAAAAGGAAAATAATCGTTGTTATACTTGTACCAATCCATAGAAATAGCTTATGTCTTCTCTCCTGAAATAATAGCATAGGAAGAACTCATTGCACTCCACATAAAAATAGTTAACAGAATCATTACACTAATATTAGGAGATAAATTCATTCATTTATTAAATCAATGTGGGAATCTCTCCAGGAAATTTCATTAAAAAGTGCGATAACGTTATATAAAGTGTTGAGGACGTTAGATGAAACAAATTGCAGTTTTGAAGTGATTTTTGGTTCGTGCAGGAGATAAAATGCTTCTGGAAAACGCATTCATTTCTATTAGAAATTAAGGCTGAGATGTGAAAGCAATCAAACTGTTGGGGAACAAATTGAACTTCTGCAAGCACAAAGTTAATAAAACATGCACATCTATCAGATAACAAACCATAATACATTCTTTATTACGTACTGTTAGATATGCAATCTGTATTGCATTATTACAAATACGTATTACTTTACATTACAGACGATGCAGATCAGGCGCAACACAGCTATCGCGTGCCCATGCTGCCTCAAATTGCCAAGAGTTGACTTCGCACGGCGTTGCATTCTTGGATTATGGACTTTTAAAATATGCTCAAAGCCTCCTTAATGTCACCATTCGGAGGTTGTCGATGGTTTGATAGGAATCTTCTTTGAATGCGGGCTACAGCTGGTTTCACACGGCGCATAAGAAGCGATGGATTGACGATCTACAGATTAAAGAGAACATCATGAAGAATAAGTCATGAGGGTCGCTCATTCATTCAACAGGAAATGGCATCACAAGAATTTGGATTCGTTTATCTCCTGAACGAAGTGGCGTATTGAAACCATTCCATTGGCATTTTATTTCAACTCCCCCCCCCCCCAAAAAAAAAATACTAAGCACTTTTTCTGTGACACCCTTAGTAAATCTTGAATTTCTTAAAATTTCGGAATAAAAATTATAAATAAAATAATAAATTAAAACTTTTAATGTAAAATAAGTAGACCTGAAATAAAGTAATATTCAGAAAAGTGAAACGTCAAATTCAGTTTTTCGTTAAAACCTTTCGTCCAATGTTATTAAAATTAATAAAAAAAATAGTCAAGCATTAACAAAGTCTTATGTTCAGAGTCGGCTCCAGAGGACGTGCAAATGATGCCATCGCATCGAGTAGCGGAATTTAAGAGCCATACAGATGGTACCTAGCGGTAAAAAGTGTACGTACGGCTCAAGTCACATTAAAAATAATGCGGACGACCTAATGCAAGCGCTTTATAATTAAGACAAGCTAAACCACAAACACATCTGTGATCTTGCTCATTTACAGATCAAGTGCAATGAGGTGATTGTTAAAGAAAGGGAACAATCTTTTCTTCTTTTCACCTTGAATACGAAAATTTTTCAGTTAAGTTTATTTTATCAGGGAAACGAAATTCAATGTAAGCAACGAACTTGGTCCGTTGCTTACGGGAATGTACACTGCGCAAAAAAAATGGGACAGTTCTATATCTCCCATTCTACTGGAACGATTGATGAAATTCATCTTGCGTTTTTCACGTCTCGAAAGCACGACATATAATATGTATTAGTTTTATTTATAGCATTGTTCTAATATAGGTATTTTGACACAAAATCGCACTTTTTCTGAAATAACACACTTTTTTTTCCCTATTTCAATTCTACGATTCAAATTATGCCAAAGTGCCAAGTTTTATGAAAATCGCACGAATAATTTTTAAAAAATTAGCCATAAAAAATTTAGCTCCTTAATGTTAGTTTAATTTGGTATATATTTATTAATCTCTCTTTTTTTACTAAACTTATTTAAATCTTCCTTCATAATTCGAAATTTAGGTACATTCCAAATAAAATTCGTCCATTTTTTATGATTTATTTTTAAAATCTGTATTTTTAAATAATTTTTATAAATTTTTCGAAAAATAGTTTGAATTATAGTCTATAGAATTTTTACCATCGTCTTAAAAGTAGATATATTTCTAAGCATAACGGCAAACAATTACAGTTTTGTATTCAAAACTTCCGAAGATATACGTGAATTTATATTATATATTGGCGAGTTTTGAAATTTGGCATATTTGTTGAAAGCGATAACAACATGAAATATGATTTAGACACTTTGTTAAAATTATTTGACAGTAGAGAATAATGTGGCTTTTTTCCCTCTCATACACAATGTGGAAAGAAAACGGAAATAGGTTACCATATATTAAGAAGTTCGCCAAGTGAAGTTATTCTTGACGCAAACTGGAAAAAATACGCTAAGATAAATTTTTTAATTTCTGCGTAAATTCCGCACCAAATGTTATAAAATTTAGGCATAATTTGAGTCATAGAATCGAAATATGGAAAAACATTGGCATGTCATTTCAGAAAAAAATCTGATTTTGTGACAAAATAACTATATTAGGAGAATGCTGTATATAAATCTAATACATAGCCTAAGTCGCACTTCATAGCTTTCTCGAAAACAAACTCATTCTTTCTAATAAAACGTTTATACTTTTAGAAGAATCTGTCAGTTTAACAACAGACCGAGAATTTTCGAAATGGCGTAATATTTTGCTACTCGAAAATGAGTTCAGGTTGCGGCATTTTGTTAATTATGAATAAAATATTATATTTTAAGATTTAGTTTATCACGAAACTTTCTCGTCTCTAAAGCTAGCCTTTGTCAATGAAGTCTGTAATTCTTAATTAATCCTGCGACTTCGGCTTCGTTTTTTGTCATAGTAATCTTTCACAATCTTTAACACTAAGAAATCTGGCTCTAGTTTTACAGTAAGATTTCCAAAAATTAAATTTGATTTATTTGTAACAAACAAGAAACTTTATCATTCTAATGAGCTGAATATTCTAATGTTAATCTGTAGTGAAATGTTTTAATTTCAATTTTAAACTTTTCAAATAATTTTCAAAATTAATATGTACAACAGTAAAAATTAAAATTAACATTGTAACCTGCATTAAAATCCCATGCTTTTCATGCATACATTAAACTATCTGAAAAACATTATCAATGAAGAAAATAACTACAGTGTTAGACAAATGATTTCAAAGTGTGCACTAAATGTTAAACGTGATTAAGCGAATCATGAAGTAAAATAACTTTGTTAAGAACTAAATATTCATCTCTGTATAACAGCACTAATGATGCATTTATGAAGTATAATAAAAAAATTTTAATTTTTTTTATAAAAGCAAAGTTGGTGGCTGTTATAATTTACTACATTGCAGTACAGCAGTCCTTTCTTTAAATCTGTGCAGAATAAAAAGCACGTCTATTATTCTTCTGTTAATGCATACACAGATATTTAGACATAATCTGTTTATTTAAAGAAAACTATTATTGTCAAAAAATGGGGAGTAGATTCAGAAATACTATTTATCTATTTCTTCTGGTGAGATTTTTAATTTCCCTAGACATAAATATCAAGACTGTGATAAAGATAAAATCATGCAGTGTTTGAAACAAAGCCAAAGTGACAAATGAAAAACATTTGCTATTATATTTAAGAGACACAATGAATATTTGATAGAAATGAATCACTTACATCTTTCACTCCACGGATGAGACCCCGACTGATTACTATATAAATTATAGCATAGCAAGCGACGAAAAATGCAACTAGTTTGGAATCTGAAAGTATGAACCATATTACGACAAAAAAAATACATACAGCAATGTAAATATAGCAGTAGCAATATAAGCTAATAGCAATAAAATTCGGCGCTAGCAACAGACACTGAAACAAAATTTGAGCAGATGAAACTATAATAAAATTTTAAGAAATACAGAATACAATTTTTAAGTTCTGAGAAATTGTATAATTCATTATATAATATAGTAAATTCATTGTACAATATTTCGAAATTGTGTAATCAAATTTGTCGTCCAATTTCATAAAATGCATAAATTTTAGTTAGATCGATTTAATTTTTAAAATTCTTAAACGTTATGTTGCCCACCAGCAAAAGGGGCGAACGCGCTGAACAATGGTAGGTGACCGTTGTCTCTTTGTTTTTTTTCTTTGTTTTTGTCGTACTCCACAACGATCGCCATTAAAGAAGGTGTTCCAAATTACGACTTGGACCGTGATGCAGGAACCGTGCGTCATGCATCTTCCATACGATCTTCCATTCGTGATGCAGATGCGCGAGACAAGTGAGGCCTGCATCACGGTTCGGGGTCGTAATTTCGAGCACCCACCTTTAATGGCGATCGTTGTTTGTTTTTGTTCTTATTTGTAGGTTTCTGCTGTACTAAACATAAAAAAAAATGTTTTGTTTCACTGTTTGTGTCCTTCCTTTTTTGCGTTTTATGTCGTCATTACCGCGCCAGGAAAGCGTTTGCTGTGTGATTTTCCATCGTCTGGGTGTACTCTATCTCTCCTGAAAGTTTGTCACGGTTATACTGATACACCCCGTATAATTTCTAAGCACGAGAAATGAATATTATCGTCTTTTCTAATCTTTTCAGATTGTATTATTTGTAACAAATTAAGACTTCATAATAATTTTCCTTTTATTTCTTACTGATGAAATAAAAAGACAAAGGCACAGAAATTCATTGCTTTAGTAACCTAAATTTAGCTTTATTTATTTAGGTAGAACAAAGATGAAAAGAAAGAGCATGTGATAATTAAGAAATTTGAGAAAGCAGTTAATATTAATTTCGGTGTTAAATATCATCTTCTACTTTTTACGTGAGGTCATATGTGCAATTCTCCCACGTAGTTTTCATTACTGTTTCTCAAAGGAAAGAAAGTAGTAGATATTGGGATACACGTACTAGAACAGTAAAAATTTATAAGAATAATTAGATCTAGTACGAATGTACTAGCAGCGGTAATCCTGCCTAGCTGTATTCGAAACCTGGGCGTTCCCCTGTTACCCAACGTTTCTTGTGACGATTGATAAGATTTTGCCATAATTTCTAACAAATGCTTAACTAGCAAGCGTCCGGTCCCTGCAGCTAAAAAAAGTACTTTATGATATATATATGTTACTAAGAAAGACCGAAATTGGAGAATGTCTACTTTCACCGGAGAATGTCAACATTCACCAAATATGTCGGTGAAAGATCGAATATAACATTGCATTCTTGTACATTCGGACCCTCACCGGTGTATGTCGACAATCACAGATATGCTCTGGTGTAGGTCGAAAAGAGAGGCGACTGGCTGTTTCCCATAAATGCAGTTGTAAAAGCAAGGGCCTCTTGTGCAATTCAAAGTCTCATAATAGTTTACGTTGTTGCAATGAATCAGATTTGAATCACATAATTTAGTAAGATTTTTATTACTATTATTTTATTTTCTCATTTACTACGTACTGTATAATTAAGTAAGTTTTTTAACTTCTATTATTTTCCTTTCTCATTTTGAATGTATTGTGTGTTTTAAGTACTTGTGCGTTTTTTCGCGACTGAATTACGGAGAAGAAAATATAATATTCTGATATATTCAACATTCACCATTAGTACGTGGTGAATGTCGACATTCACTAGTGTAAGTCAGAAAAAAGAGTATTTGGAAAATATTTCGGACATACACCAAGCGACTATGTGAATGTTGACATGCACCGGTGAAAGTCGACATTCTCCAGATTTCGGTGTTTCACCGTAACATATACATTATTTCCCCTTCATATTAGATACACATACAGTTTTTATACTATCTCAGAACAAATCAATTGCATTATAGGGCATGGTATATGGCTCCATTTGAAAATGAAAATGATGGATATATCTTGAAACTCTTCCACGTAACTTTCAATAACTCCCCCTTGCAAGAATCTGGATAAGTGTAATTAAACAACCTTAAACGTAAAAGGTGAGTAAAATTTGAACATACTTAAAAGTTGGGAAAGTTTTGATAGCTTTACGTTATATTCATTCAGCAGTAGCAAAATGTTTTAATCTCCATGATATACAGTGGCTCCCAAAGTGTTCGCACAATTACGAGTTTCAGTGAAATATTGCTTTATTCATTAATAAAAATTATTATTTGAGAATGAGAATTTTTAATAATATGTATAAATTTCTCTTAGGAAAACTACATTAATTTATCAACACAGAAAAACTTTTCTGGTGGGAAAATTAGTAATCAAAAAGTAGCAGAAAAGTTACCTCACAAGCCTTCGTGCTCTTTAAAAAGGGTCTACGTATTAGTAAATATTGCAGTATTTCTGTTAGTATTTTTTCGGATATCCTGCAGCATTTATGACAGCTTTCGGACATCTGGGCATAGTGTTCACCAGGTTTGTTTTTATTTTCTAATTTATCTGCATCAATATTTCTCCACTCCAATTGCTGTTGTTAGTTCGGTTTTCCTTTCCATATTGTGTCTTCTTACTCTAACCTCTAATTCTCTCCAAATGTCTTCTAACGGGTTTAAATCTACCGAGTGAGGTGGTGTTTTCAGAACTTGGGGACAATTATCAACACACCTTAGGAGAGGGATACCTTCGTGGAGGACTTTCTAGGAGAAACTGGCCTCGATAACGGTACACAAGGGAAAATCCCCGAAAACGCCCATGCAGTCAGCCCATTCGTGGAATTCGAACCTGGGACCGAACTACCAGTTTTCAGCGATTTTACCTCTTGGCCGCTGATGGGCCGGTGCATCACAAGGAGGAACTGATAATACACAGGTGAAGAGGTACAACACAGTCACATCCAAGCCTTAGCGGGAGTCGAAACCAACGCCTTTGATTTCGAATTTAAAGAAATACCTTACGCTAGCAACTCTATCGTCGAAGATGGCCTGTAAAATATTTTACATGATTACCAGTAAAAGAAAAAAATCTTTCTTAAAAGAACTTGCAGTAATGATTGGAAATGCCCTATTTTCTTATGCTGATCGAGACTGTAATAGTGAATTAAAAATAACGAAGCCATATATCCAGACACATTGTAATTAGATCTCGCTGACATGTTGCACGATTTAATGTAAAGCGTATCATAATTTTATGTTAAATTAATATTATAGCAATTTGCTGTACAGAAAATAGTTTTTTAATATCGAAACAAGTAAAACTGATAATGAAAGTGCCATAATGAATATTTCAAGCGAAAATCTTTCGCTTGCTTTAAGTCCAAGGGATCTTTATACATGAGACAGAACGGTTAGAATTTAAGCTTCTTCTTATTATATAGGGCCCACCAGCGGCCGAGCGGCAAAGACGCAGAACACTGGTAGTTCGGTCCGAAGTTCGAATCCCGCGAACGGGCTTGCTGCATGGGTGTTTTCGTGGTTTTCCCCATGTGTAACGTGTATACGAGCCAGTTTCCCTTAGAAAGTCCTCCACGAAGGCATCCCTCCCTTTAGGCAGATAGCCCTCGTGTGCTTTGCCTAACCTAACCCCACCCCAACCCAACCCAACCCTTATGTAGCTTGCAAGACAAAAGACACTTCTCCATGTGTAACGTGAATATTAGATTCTTTTAAAATGTTCTCCACGAAAACAATCCTTTCTTTGGACAAGTTGTTCTCCTGAGCTTTGTTGTATTTAATTAAACAAACAAATGAAATATAATTTTCCACTAATTCGGTTTCATTGATACTTATAGAAGGATGTATTCGGAAAGAATTTGTCTGACGTGTGGGAATTTGCCAGACTTTCTTTAGTGAAATAAGGAAATTAAATACTACAGTCAATTTTCAATTAACCGCAGCAGCTTATTAACCGAATTGCAGGCTAATCAGTTCTTGTCTAAAATAAAATTGTTTGTTTACTGCGTAATAATGAAAAAATAAAAATATATTATTATGAAAAATAAATTTAGAGTACAGCTCTTAATTTTTTGCTTCCCATTGACTCGTATCTAAGTACAAGGCTAATGCAAACAAAAACGTTTTCTGTTTCGAAGTGTGCCCTTATTTTGAATGCTGACTTAATTTATGTAACCAAATGAATTCGTTTTCCAAATTAAATTGCTTAAAAAGACAGGTAAATTCTGAAACAGTATTTTTTCTTGTAACTATAATATCGGTTATTCCGATTTATGTCAATTTTGTATTAGACTTTGTAAACTTAACTCTGATAATTTCATTTTAAAATTCTATAAAATCTGTTATAATTCTTAACACTTTGAAAATTTGGAACGTTTTAAGACATTCCGGACAGGATAAGCGAAACTGAAACTTGATCAGAGAATAATTTGGTCAATACAATAAGCGCGGTATTAGTCTATTGGACACTTCAACGTCTAGCCAGTCATTTAAAAAGCTAAGCGATGGCACACTAAAATACACTTTGCATAGCTTTTAAGAAAAATCTCTTGGTAATTATAATAGTGCTTCAAATGTTCATAATTATCAACAATTGTACATTAAATATACTGCATAATATTTGAAAAAAAAAATATTATCAAGAATGTTTTGTTGCTAAATCGCTGTTCGTTAAGCAATTATAATGTGAACGATAAATTATAAGGATATTATGTTATGTTTAAACGATAACTGTTTGCAAATTCGCTATTGCCAATCACGTGGAAGATAAATTAGATCTTCGTGTCGTGTAATGATAACATCTCCCAGATCTTCATGAGGATGAGTGACATGTTAGTATAACGTAACTGCCGAGCAAAATTTAAACATATTCAACAAAAGGCGGTTCTACCGAAGGTTAATATACTACAAGCTTTGCTCTTCTCGATCGAGGTCAAGCTGCGTGGTGACATCAATGTCCTTCTCCAAAGCAAAGTTTCCCCTCTTCTGTGCGTAAACTGACGTCACTGAGCAAAAGAGACGTTACTATCTCGACGTCGGAAAGAGTTTGACCTTAAAACAACATAAACCTTAAATGTCTACTGACCTTGATTCTACCTTCAAAACAGAAAATCTGAGCAAGAGTAAGGGCAAAATATCCTGTCCACTTAAAATCAATATATTTAAATTCATCTGATATTTTTGTTAGTTACTTGACTGTTACAATTCATTATAATAGCATTTAGTGTTTTCTTCCACTGGATTGTCGGTCTTGCGCTGAGTAAAAGACTGGAGTCTGTTTTTTTGAGTAAATTATACACTTTTGTAATTAGAGGACCTATCCAAAGAGTCAAAAATGGAGTCTGTTTTGTTGAGGAAATTAAACATTTTATTAATTATAAGATCTATCCAACGCATCCATACAAAATGACCCCCGAAAAACTTTTCAAAATACCGTCAACTGTTTCAAGTGATCTAATTAAAAATGATAAGCACTTATGATTCTAACAAAACATTAGTCTCCTTTGCTATGGTTTCTGAAGTTCTATTGAGCAAGTACATAGTACGTACTTCAAACCACCCCAACACTTCGAAACGTAACATCTGTTTGAAACGAATTTTATGCGTTTATCGACAAGGTTGGGGTAAAAACAAACATTGATACAGCGAATTCAATACCTAGAAAATGTGATATTTTTGTTGTTTATATTCATGCAGTTGAAGAGAAAAATAATAAAAACTGCTATGCTAAAATTTTACAAACAATTTTGTTGCATTAAATTAAGCAACAATCTTTTGGTTTTGAAAGGAAGCTAAGAACATTTCTTTAAGTAAGAAACGTTTTTTTAAAATTCTCTACTTTTCGTATCTTCAGTAACTGATTACTATCCTTTTCGGGATTTCCTTTAGTTTTGACCAACTTAACGGAAACCTATTACTGAGCTCAGGTCATCATTGAACTCAAATATTAGCAAAATTAAAACCTTTTAGTAAGTTTGCAGTGATTAGGATAACTTTTATTGAAATCTCTTTAAGTCATAGAATTATCTTTATTGTTTTCGAGATTCGCTCTGATTTTTTTTTTTACTTGGCTATATTTTTTTACACATTTGCGTACGCAAAAACCTGAAAATGTTAAACCACTCATACAAATGCATTCCACAGAAAAGAATTAATACAAAACCGAGATTAGTTCTGCTGTTCTGAATTTGATGCTTCATAAAGCATACGTTTCTATGAAGCAGTGTTATTTTGAAACTGAACAATTTTAAAAAACTCCTGTCGAATTCTTATATTCAAAATATGTATTTTATGTGCCCGCATTCACTCATGCTTTAAGTTCAGTATTTTCTGCTTAAACAAGTTTCTCATGTATAACATTTCTCCATATGAGAAAAGAATTTCTCACAATCTTCCTTATTAAAATATTTTTCACCTAAATTATTTTCATTTTTATTTAAAATTTTTAGTTTTTTAACTTACTCGAGGATGAAAAAAAAGTAAAACTCTTCACACAGTTATTTCATATTAGTATCACAAGAATATGTCGAATAGCTACGCGAATGTTTGGCCACATGAATAGTTAGTTCACTTTTTAAGGGCATCTAATAGTTCTCAGATTCACTGTATACCGAAAAAGAATATTTAATCTTTATCAAATATACGTTCTGAAGCTGCCTCACTTCAAAGGGCAGCCAGTTAGCTGAATGTATCGAAACAATCAAATGTTTATTTTTATATTCAAAACTTTCAAAGACAGAATCCACCTCACAACAGCTAAACGAGAAATTTACGAAACTAAATGTAATTTCGTCTTGGAGTAATAAACTGGCCTTTAATTCGAATTCCATGATATTTTGTGTTTTTTCAGGAATTTATCCTTTTGAAATAGGCAACTTAACAGTATTTGAATAAATAAGATTATTTAACTTTATAATAATTTAACAGTCATAGCTCGTTCAGATTCTTTCTCAATCACTGAGCGGGGCATGAGGTTTCCATGTTTATTCCATGTTTGGTTAGGATTAATTCATTATGGCAAAGCACACTACGGCTATCTGCCTAAAGGGAGGGATACCTTTGTGGAGGGTCTTTCTAATGGAAACTGGCTGGTATACACATTTATACATGGGGAAAACCACGAAAACGTTCATGCAGCCAGCCTATTTGTATGGATTCAAACCCTGGTCGGAATAACTAGCATTCAGAGATTTCACCGCTAAACCGCTGGTGGGACCCTTTGTATTACATAAATACGAGATGGTTTTTTTATAAAATACTGCATAGCAAGTAGGCCTTAAGTGACTCATTGTAGTACAATGTCTTAATTTAATCCTTGGAAAAGCTTTTGATACTTTACAATAACTAATTATCCAAATCATAAAAGGTATGCAGAAGGAGAAAAACAGGATGTTTTTCGTTATAGGATCGCATGCACCGAAGTGTTCTGTATAGAAAGATACATGAATAAGTTTGATAACGCCGGCTAGAATACATACTTTCGTCATCGGTTCATTTTGGTTAAAATAAAATTTTTCTGAACATAAAAAGTACATGCACCTTAAGTTAATTATTGCAGTAAGCTAAGATAGGAATAGAAAGTAAAAACATTTTATTGCCAATGTTTACTCTGTAACAAAAACACTGTTTAAAAAGATAAGAACAAAACATCTAATTTAATGACTGAACAGCTATATTGCTACATTACATCTTTGTTCGGCGCAAGTATCATTGCTTGCAAAACTGTTTGACGCATATTACCTTCTAAACAGGAAGACAAAAAAACTAAGAAGGGCGCTAAAACGACAGTTTAAAATAACTTCTGCTGATATGAATACCCAAGGTATAGTTAATTCGATCTGCAATTAAAAAATCTGAGAACTTCTCATTTTAAAAACAGTGAAATTTAGCTCCTCAGGTTATATCAGTTTAATGTATCTGTTTGTTATCCATATGAATGACTGAAAATTCGAAATGCGTTTTAAAAAATATCAGAATACTGCCTTCCATGTATAGGATTTATGTACTTATATAAAGAAGAACAAATCTCGAAAATATTTTTAAATCAAAATTTTTATCATAAATTAATGTACATCGCAAAAAGGTATTATAAAGCATCGTAGAAGTTTTTCCTACTTAATTTTCTTTTCTGTCATTAAAATGCATTAAGATTGCTATAAATCTATTAAAATTGTGGTTAAAGCTCTCAAGTAAAACGCCTAGTAGTAGGTCTATCAGTTCAATGGAAGTAAATCATGTAAGAATTTTCTACTAAAAAACTTGCTCATAGTCATGCTAAGCAAAAATATACCATGAAAGCCTGACGCATCTGCCCCGATTGCCGAGAACAATACCTGAGGCGAGCTATCAGTGCTTAGTCTTTTTTGTCATTTGGAACTTGATATGCATGAATAATAAATACAAAAAATAAATACCATCTAAAGCCAAAGCGTTAAACACTTAACATTACCTATTCGTTCCCTGGATTCTTCTTAATGCATAATTTAAAAACTGTAAATAGTTGATTCTGCAAAATTGGGTCAAACTCGATGACAAAATAAATTTTTGGCAATGATTTCAAATAGCTTCAAATCCAATGACTATTTTGTCAAAATTAAAGCCTTATATTCTGGGCTTAAAGATACTTTGTGTTATTAATGATAACTTGCTTCTAAAAACGTCATAGCATTGCATTTGAATTGGTTTAATAATGCAAAATACGCAACAGGCTATCTGCTTAAATGCCTAAAGGATTTTCGCGGAGGCTTTCTTAAAGAAAAATAATTGCATACAAATGAAACCATAAAAATGTCCAAGCAATCAATCTACAAGCCAGGATTCTAGCTCTGGTCGAATTACCAGAATTTAGCGGTTTAAATTACTTGGCTGACCCACCAGCTTTCCAGCGGAAAAAAGCTGAAGAAGCTGGTAGTTCGGTCCGGCGTTTGAGTCCCGGCGAACGGGCTGGCTGTACGTGTGTTTATGAGGTTTTCCCCATGTGTAACGCGAATACGATCCAGTTTCCCTCAAAAAGACCTCTACAGGAATTCCCTTCCTTTCTATGTAATGCCTAACAGCGGAAAACGCAATAAATAATAAAATTACTTGGCTACTCGTGGGAAAAAGAAAATCTGATGATTCTATTATTTAGATCATAGAAAGCACATATTTGCCTAAAAGTAAGGATCGTTGAAGGCTTTTTAAAAAAACCGACTCCTATTCAAGTTATGGGAATGCTAATCACTATGCATGGAAAAATGCAGCTAACCTGTTCCCGAGATTTGATCCCAAATCAAAGTATTAGTGTTCACCGATTTGCCGCTCACCGCTAGTGAATTTGATTTAGAATCAAGAAAATTAGCATTAAATGCTTTTACAAAATACCGCATAAATTCCATTTTATTCTCCTGTTTCGCACTTTTGCTGTTTCGGATATTTATTTTATGAACTGTAACTTTAAATTTCAATAATTTTTAGGCTGTTATTTTTTATTTTCCTTCGCAAACTTTCTAATTTATTTAATTTTATTTTCTAATTTCTATACATGAGATTAAAAAAATATGATTATTTTAATTAACTTAGTTATTATTTTTCATTTATTTACATTAGTTTTGATTGTATAATTTATCATTAACTTGCTTGTTTAATTTATCATTCAACTTGTTTGTCGAGTGTTTTGCTTAACATGAATTTAGCAACATATTCTAGATAATTTAATAAATGTAAGACACATAAAAATACAGTTTTCTTCCATTGCAAGTATTAGATAATTAAGTGAGTATATTGTGAAAGATCAGCTGTAAATTAAACCATAAAATAATTTCTAAATAGAAATTATAGCTGTTTACAAACAAAAACTTACGGCCATCATCTTTTTGAGAAGTTCTAAAGAACACGCAGAATGCAAGAGCACACGCAATCATAGAAATAACCTGCAACAGATAACACTTTTAATGATAGGTGTAAAGTCTAGTATTTTGTAAAACAAATTATAGTATTGTATCAAATACATTATTACCAAAACAGATTTTAAAGCTATACCTCAAAGTTGGGTTTCTGAACTATATATAAACCAACTCATAACAAAAAACAAGATTCGCAGCACCTTGAAAATGTTTTTCTAAAGGCAATTGTCTTTCGATTTTAGTTGTTGCTATTCGTAAGGTAGTCGAATACATAACAAAAGGGGCTAGACTGCAGATTACGGGCTCGTCGCCAAATGAAGCGAGATTGCGCCAAATCTGGTAACCTCTTGGCGTCATGAAAATCGTTAGGATTTAAGGTTATATAGCATTTAAGCAGGGTTTTTGAATTTTCGTCATTTCACTGTGCTTCTAGAAAATTGTGTGAGCAAAATGGCTGATGTCAAAAGAGTTGATCGTGTGGATTTTACTTATTTGATTCGGTTGCAAAATAAGGGCGAACGATGTGTGATAGAATGGTGCATGAATTATGGTTTGATTGCTAATATGTACGAATGTCCTAAGTGTAAAAATAGTATGAATTTACTTGAAAGATACGACAGATTTGTGTGAATGGAGGTGTGTCTTCGTTACATGTGGTTAAGCTTATGGTTGAAATGAGCCATAGAGTCGGTGATGAAGAGCGCGCCATTCTGAATTTCATCTCCATTGTATTTGTTACATTTTAGTATAGATATAAACAAATGCGAGTTTCTACTATTTATTATAAATAAAAATTTTCTGTAAAAATATAAATTACGTAATTAAAATTGTTTAACCATTTTTTTTTCCTATACTACTGCTCATGTTTCAGTAGAGAGTAGATCGAAATTTTGAATTTTATCTTTTTTTTTTTTTTTTTTTTTTAGTTTTAAGTTAAATAGGAATCAATGCTTTCCGATCATTTATTGCTCATTTACTGCTTATTGCAATTTCTTAAATTTCGTGCTAAAACGTTTTACTCCATTTTGCTACTGTCTTAAAAATGGTATATATTATGAAAAGTTTTAATATTGTTGATGCCATAAAATACGTAGTTATTAACTTTCAAACACTTTATCGTTGTTTTTCTTGAACTTTTGTTTTAGATATTTTTGCATGTTTACAGGGTTGTTTAGATATTTTTGCATGTTTACATGATCAATTTTTTGCACGTTTACAGGATTCATTCAAATTCGCAACCATCTAATATGGCGATATGAGGAGTTAGTGATTTTCTAAAACGCGCGAAAATAACCGATTTGGCGACTTTCGAAAATGCGCCAAACTGGTCCGTAATATGCAGTTTTACCACGAAAGGATATTAAGAAACGATCTATTTCCCTAATAATCATTAAGTGTAAAGTATAGCACATATGACTACTATGATCAAATTTCTGAAAAATACAATGCATATAGCACAGATCTGATCACTTAAATTAAAAGCAAACTGAAACGATTTACACTTAAACCTTCGAAGCTTCAAACTCTAGAAATTAACTGATTTATGATAAAAGAGAAATAATCATGACAGAAATACAAGCATTTAATGCATTTGGTTTTAGTTTTCAAGCATATAAAACTATATTTAATCTTTTGAGGACTGCGGTTTCGAAGACAAATATTTAAAATGCTCCACTTGAGAAATATTTCGATAAGATATTTCTTTCCAAAAAAACTGTACTTGATTGAAAGAATATTACATTATTTTTAATTATTCGAAATGGAAAAAAAACAAATTCATTGATTTAAAACACGTACTGCTAATTATTAGTCCAAAGGGATGTAGTCCCGAAGGACTATTTATTACTTTCGTCTGGGCGTTTTGCGTCGTTTCACAAAAATATCCGATTCATTTTTCAATTTAGTGCTTATGTTTCTTTGTTGGTAATTGAAGTTGCATTGGGTTGCTATTAGAATTTTTGAAATTGTACTGTGTTGGTTATTGGGTACTGGATGGATTAATGAAATTGTATTGGGTTGACTATTGGAATTATATTGGGTTGGTTTTTGTGTTCGTATTGGGTTTAGTTTAATGTTTGTTTCGTTCGGCAAGTTATTATATTATTAAGCAAGATCCCTTTGGACGTAATCTAAAATCTGAATCCTTTCAGATTTTTTTAGTGTTTATTTTTTAATTTATTGATAATTAATTTATCTAATTTAGAAATTTTCAGTACCAAAAACGAATTAAATATTTGTATTCCTATCCATCAAAATGCAGATGATCATAACGTATTGAAAAAACGAAAAGCCTTGCAACGCAACATTTGTTTGCGTTGTTCTTTTTTAATTACAAAGATACAAGTATGGAATCATTTAAAACTTCTTTCACGGTTGATGTTTGAAAAATCTTTGGATTGTTCATCTTTGCAGGCTTTGCTATTTTGAGACACAGCACTGAAAATTAAACTAGCCATTTAACCTTCAATTTTTTGTAAATCGTGCCGTTTTGTAGTTTGATTACTTTGGCTCTAGCTTCGAAATTACCATTAAAATAACGTAAATTTTTTCGCAAAACTGATTTGGAAATAAAACTGTTTATTCATTGCAATAAACCTGAAACAACAAGGAGGGAAAATATTTGGTGTTCGTATTCTGAAAATCAAATGTTGATACAGGTTGAAATTTTCAGATTGTCCGAAAAGAACAAATAATTTGCAAATGCACGTAACTTTCAGAAATGTGAAAAATCAAACTGAACAAAAAAAAAAAAAAAAAAAAAAACCCTACACAATTAACAAAATATAACCTATAACCATCTGTACCATTTTTATAGCGTACTACATTTTCAGTAACAGTATATATTAAATCTACAAAGTACGATTATCCAGAGAATGTTCATGATCCCAATTTAAAATTGATTAAAAGAATCAACATGAATTATAAAAACAATGAATGCATCAACGATGTGACTTCACATACACCGCGGATATTGGAAAACGCAAAATTTTATTAAATTTCCATCTTTAATAACCTCCTATCTTTGTAAATAATAGGATCGTGTTAATAATATGCGAATGAATTGAAATTATCAGATAGGAGGTTATTAAAGATGTTACAAAACGACAATAAATCGAATAATTTTGAAATACAGCCAAGCCAAACTTTATAGCATAGTCGGACATAAGAATCACTTGGTTAACTATGGTTATTTTTATGATGTTTTTTGAATATTTAAGCAGACATATTTATCGTTAAGGCTATAAGTAGAAGTGACAACTTCTGTTTGTTATCAAACATGGGTGATTAACAAAACTCTTTTGATAAGAAACTTAGGTACTTACGGAAAATCCCGTCAACCACAACAGACGGCGCCAAACCAAAAAAACCCATTTACTAAATACAAGAAAAAAGTTCTATTCTTAATTTTCTTTCAAATTTACTGTATTATCATTTATTTATATTTAATTTTTCATTAAAAATTTCCATTTTATTTTAAATTATATCGCAATATCGTGGTCATTAACACATTTTTTTAGGCCGGCAAGATACCAACTATATAACTTTGGAAATATTCAACAGCATGCTCTTCTGTAGTAGGCAGGGCCCAAATTTTAATCTTTTTTTTTCCCCCTCGAAAATGCGTGATAGAGGGGGAAAAAAAAAGGAGTCTTACTCAAGAATATGCAATCAAAGTTACACCAAACCCAGGTGTTTGAAGAACACTTTTCCATTTTTGGCGAAAAATCGCGTACTTTGGCGCCTTTTCTTTAATTGATAAAAGCGGTCGATGGCTTTTTACGTAAGTATCGTAAAGTATTAAAATCCGAAACTTGTGATCAAAATATCGAAAATCTTAAATCCAATCTTCCACAAGCTACATAGAGTGATCTATTTACATTACATAAAACAGTTTTGTTTACGAGGACGATCATCTTGACATTAATTAGATCACTTCATTGTTTGCGACCACTTCTAATTGTCGACACTTCTAATATCTTCGCCAGTACATGATTCTTAAGAACCTAGCATTAAAACAGACGGAAGAGATTTGTTTAAGTATCAGGTACGACATGCTTTATTTCTAATTCAGCTCAGTTATATACTGATTTTTACCTATGTACACCACAGAGTGTAATTTCTTATGATTAAGAAATATAAGATGAATTAGATTTGCACTTACCGAAGTAAAATTACCAGCAACAATACTTCCCTCTTTCAGTTTCCAGCATATAAAAAATCGTTCATGTTGTGGCATATTCTTTAAAAATCTTTATCGACGGAAGTAGTGTTATGAGCGGCTTTTGAGTAAAATTTGTTTCGTAACGCACAAAAACAGAACGTTTCTCATAAGAACTATGTCGCTTCATTTCAGTTTCTTGAAGATTTTGATACTATCCTATCTTTTTTTTTTTTTTTGTTTTGTAAATTTTTGTACTTTCTCATTTTTTTTTTTTTTTTTTTTTTATGTTGGCAGCGTTAAACATATTTCAAAATTATCGCCTACATTTTGTAATGGGAAAGACCTTTGAAATTGAGATGATATACAGAATATTTCAAATTATTTTTACGATTTCAATACTTTTTTAGATCTAAGCGAATTAAGACAGCAAAATTTTATTTTTTATGCATGCAATAGCATTTCAGTACCAATTTTATTTGTGCTCAAAAGATTTCTTTCATGTACCACCCCTGTATGATTCACAACTTGTGATAGCTGAACCATACGAAAATAACCAATGTAGGCATGATTCACAGAAAAGAGGTAAAATACACAAGTTCGAAAAGCTTCCGTACAAAATACTGAAGACATCCACTATTTAGGCATTTCAATATTCTACCGTCGCGAAAGTTTTATTGGGATTGGTAGCGTGTTTCATAAAAATGTTCAGCCACACATTCGTTGCAAACCCTTATTAACTCTCACCGTACCCTTTTCACTACCGCTTAACTTCCCAAAGCTCTTACCATGAAGCACATTACCAATTTCCATATATTTCTTTTGCTATTCATATATAAAAGGTCTGCTTTCTTCAGTATGTTCTGCTTGAATTTGCAAGCCTGAGTTCATCTTTAAGAGATGATATTACATGCACAAAAAGCAATCTTGTTCTGTTTAAGATTTGAGGAAGGTCAACACTGTAAAGATAATTTTGGAATACCTATAATTTCATAATATCTACCTTGCAAATTATCTTAAAATTTTGTGTTACTTAGAAGAAAAAATTATTCCAAAAGTAGTGGAGTTCAAAACATTATTACTGTAGAAAAACAAAATTTTCATCGTAGGTTCCAAGAACTTATTACTGCAGAAGGGAAGCCGCAGCTATAGAAATACTAATCATTTCTATAAGGTAGCTATCTTAAAACTATCATTGTCTTTTTCAGTCATAAAATATATTAGCCGAGCTGTGTTGCTATGCCTCCCAACTCTGCTATGTCACAAAATCTGGTTTAAGGACTTCACCTAACAGTTCTAACTTTTCAACTTTATGCAATGGTATAAGAAACGACTATCACTGCGAAGCAAAGACGAAATGACATTCGATTACACACTTACGTGTGGGCAATTTTACCTTCCCTGATTGGCTTCGGCGTGAACCCTCTTGCACGTATTAGAAGACAGCATTAAGATAATTAAAGATTCTGAACAGCTGAATATTTTCATTACTTTGTGATGATATGGGTAGCAAGAACGAATAGATTTTTCATACTAAGGCTTGGCTTATTTACTTATAGCAAAGCACACTCGAGGGCTATATATCTAAGAAGCGGGATGCCTTCGTGGAAGACTTCTTAACTGATTCGGGGAAATCGGCTTGTATAAACGTTACATAATCTATTAACTGGTCTGTCTGAAACTTCTGGTTCTGGAATTGCATCCTATCTATAAGTATTTTCTATGATAATATTCCATGATACGTTTCGTTAGCTTGTTGCCAGCTGAAAAAAACTATAGAATATTTCTGACTGTAGCTTAGATTTAACTGAGTCAAAAGTCCTCCAACACGGATGGCACCGATTTTATCTCAAATGGGATTAAGGAATCTTAACTTCCTTTTGACGCGACAAGCGTTCCTGTTTGAAAGGAGAAAATTTTCTGAAGTGAAAATATTTACCTGAGCTCTGATGATTAGAACATCTCGAGCACTATTCATGTCTCCTGACATTAGTGGTCCTGTGTGCTGGTAAGCTTGTATTATGTATGAACTTGAAAACAAAACTTAAAACTCTGATTAATTTCAAATAAATATTAATTAAGTTCATGAGACTGTTTTAAACATCATTATCTACAGTCTATACAGAAAGTCGCAATTCCTTCAGATAAAAACCGTGAACTTGTAATATCTAACCTGAGCTTCTTGTTATAAAAACTGTCGAACATGCCACCACATTAAGTTCGATGTGTCCCTACCATCGAGTCCACATGAGAAGGTACATGACCCCATTTGAAGTTTTCGGTGAGCTACTAAGTAGTTGAAACTGTTGCTTACAAGTCGATGAGGAAACATATTTAATCCACACAAAGATGACAGTGGAGCCCGGCAATAGATAAACTTGATGTAAATCTTACACTCCTATACAGAAACAAAACCAGCTAGTATAGAAACCAGCTAATATAGGAAAAGCTTCCTTACCACTCAAGTCTGGGAATCGTCATAGTTTTGATTAGAGCAACCCTCGACCTACTGCGTAAGATGGCTGAATACAGACATTTTTTAAAAATAGCTTGAAATAAACCGCAGATCCATACGTAGCCTCTGAGCCATCAGTAAATTCATGAATAACTATTTTTTCTATATCGCAGCTTAACACACATCTCGGATACGTAAAACCTTCGACTACAGGAAGCGTTGAGCCAAAGTTATGGCATTCAAAAGATATCATTCCGGGAAGTGGTTCATGCCAATCAATTTGAAGTTGCATAAATATTTTAGCTCTGGTAATGATTACTGCAGCCACTCCCAGAGAGTCGTAAATGAGAGCTATATTCGACAACACTGGTAATTTAGTCTATGTGCTACCAGATTCAATGGACACTTTGAAGGAGAAAGAATCACTGTATATGTTTTACTGCACTTCTAAAAATTTCACAATCTTTTATTTGGTTGAATGCTGGAAGGAATAATTTCCGAGCTCGCTTTCACTAACCATTCGTGTAGTTTCATTCCACTATGTTCAAGCAACTGGGTGAAAGATTCTTTGAAGACTTTTGACTTGAGTCAAGCCTACAGAAGATTGTCCATGTACAAGTGAGTTAAAACTACGGATGAGGCTAGAAGAAAATCTTTTTCTTCATCAAAACGTATCTAATGAAGTGTCCGCTACGCTAAGAACGAAACACATGCTGTTCCATTCGCAATCGTTTGAAAAGCAGCCGCCTCTGGAGAATCTTGGGACTTGCCAATTTCAGATTGTCCCCGTTAAAGGCATTAAGATGTTTTCTAAACCTTAACATGATAGGAGAAAAGACTTTTGTATGATACGTCCTTTCAGAAGAGTATCATTGATGGACTGACCGCTACTAGATTTTGCACTAGTGTTGAAGACCATGCGCAGCTGAGTGAAATTCTTGTCAGTTCTGTTGATCCCGTGATGAGATAGATAGTAAATTACCTCCGAATTAGCTAATCAACCATACGATACAAACATTCATATTCTTGCATGAACTCAGATATAACGCTTTCATTGTTGGATTCGTTTCCAAAGCTGATTTAAGCATTTTGAAGCAAGCTTTATGAAACTACCCAAAGTTATGTTTTTATTTGTATAAGGTTTAATTGGCATTTGCACGACATAGCGAACATCGGATTTTAGATGGAGAGCTCGAGCAAAATGTTCCTCACAAGACCTCGATTCACTTGAGGGTAGACTGTAACACCATTTTACTAAATGAAGTTTCTTGAAAAAACAATCTGTTATCTTCCATGTGAACCTTTCCACTTTCAATAAATTCAAATAACTACTAAGCCTCAATTTTCTTGAATTTGTAAAGTTCAGGGTGTGTTGAAACAATGTTAGAAATTTTTATTTCCGATTTGTTAATTAATTTAGATGGATGATATAAGTTATTTTTGGTACAATAAAAAATTCTCAATTCCATTTATAAATGCTCTTTGAATTTGATAATTAATCTTTTATTTTTGATTTAATATTTAGAACGGAACCATTAATTCCTGAAATAGGAGAAAAAATCTTTTGTTTTCTTAATCCCAATAAATTAGTATATTCAGTACTTAAATCTCAATAAATTAATATATTCAGTACTTATAAAATTACAGTAAAATCAATGATTACAACCAAGAGATGTTTACGTTGAAATAAATCTTGAATATGAACGATAGCGGTGCACAAGAAAACTATTTTCTTCTTCACAGCCTTTATTAACGATTTAAGCGGGAGTCATTACCTTGACGTCTGCTTTCGCCTTTTCAGTTTCCAGTTGCGGGTATGGAATCTTTACTCACTTTTTTATGTGTAATAAGATATGACGTTTAAGTTTGCAAATCGAACAATTTTTTTTAACCTAGATTCAGATACTTTATGAGAGAGGAATAAGCAATTTAAGCACAATCCATGTGTCTTGACGGCATCAAATTTCTCGGTATGATTCAACACCTATATATGAAGTACACTTTTTGCACATAGCACAAGATGATTTTGAAAAGGTTATGAAAGACAACTACGAGACTTTTTGGCCGATGAGATGAATTTGCCGCAGTTGCAAATATGTTTACATCTTTAACCTTCCGTTAGGTGCGTGAACTACTATGATCGTAGACCACGCATATTTTAAGTAACATAATTTCCAATAGATTACGCACCTCGTGCGCTACCTTCTCAATGACTGTTTGAAATATATTATTTTACGGAACTAGAATCGTTTCTCAACGGGTGCGTACATGTGGTTTATTTCGATAAAAATTTGGTTGATCTACATTTGCAGATCATGCGCCTGATTATGTTACGTTTTTATCAAGATAGCATTTTTCTTTCTTCCTGTTTTATAGTATGTGTGAGATAACTAACATTTTTAATATAAGTGAGTGTTTAGTTTTCAGTCCAAAGGGGCTTTGTCCCTGAAGGCCTATTGTTTTCGTTTTGCGATTCTGCGTCGGAAACATGAAATGTCGGTTCACTTTTCAAACTGTTACCGCCAAATATTGCAGCCCTGTATTATATTTATAGAAATTAAATAATGAAGAATGTGCATAAATGTATGTATTTTCTCGCATTGTGATAAAACGACGGTACCTTGAGCCATCGAATTTTGAATGACGTAATCTTGCTGTAAATATGGGCATCTGGAAGCCCAAATTTGAAATTTAGAATTTATTTTATTATCAATTTCATATTTTGTAAAACTTTAACGAATTTTTGATTAACAAACTCCAGGATTTCAAATCGAGCAATGGCAACGTTGTACAGAAAAAACATTTTTATCTCCAGGCCGTGAAACTGTGTTTTGCGTTATTGTTCTTTAACTGAATTTTGTGGTTTAAGTGCGAAGAACATGACATTTAAAAAATAAAGGTAACATACAAAATGTTTAAAAAAAACGTCCATTTGGACGTAATTTAAAATCTGAAACATTTCAGATTTTTTTTTCCCTCCTGATTTCAAAGAAAAGCATGTCGCAGACAGAAAGACGACGAACTGAAAAGTCGAGAGATCCGAAAGTTTGAAGAAAAGGATGATATGGCTTGAAGAATTGCTCTCCGCAGATGACATGGAAGAAAGTAGGGACAAATGTGAAGAGGATCCACTAGAAATTGAAGAAGATGCAAATAAAAGTGAACGCAAGAGACACAGAACAAGAAACATCGGAGACAGAAATATTAGAATCAGAAGTAAATGATAAGTATGTTGAAGACATACGCAGTAAATACCACATCAGAAAGGATACAACATCTCTGCAATAAACGCATTTTGTGTTTACAAGGTAAATAACTCTGAGAAGACAACTAAAAGGCGAAAATTTATCAAAACCTTTGCATTAGAATTCATACGGCTACAAATAGAATTTAGACCAGTAGTGAAAGAATTACCTGTGGAAATTAGAAGCCGCGCCAATTATTTTCTTAAATCTTCCAAAAAATCAGCAACCTATGGAAAAATCTAAGCGGGAAAATTATGTCAGACATTGTAACATATTGTTACGAATTTCACATTTATTTGACTATTTATTTAGAATTGTAATTAAAATTTCTTTTTATTTCCCCGTGCAACGCGGACGATTCTTGAAGAGAAAGCTACGTCGAAAAAAAAATAACAACAAAAATAAAAGAGCGCTTGCATTTAATGCTTAATAAATAAATATCTCGTAATTACTGTTGCCATCCAGAAAAATCGTGATTGTTCTACTGATAATTAAAAAGCTTATAAAAGCCGAATTGAAACACCTCATCTCAGTTTTCCCAGGGATAGATTCACGAGACAACAATATCTGAGATGTTACGCGGATGATACCGCCATTGCTACCAGATCACTTAAGGCCGACCTTGCGATACGTGCCCTGCAGAATTACATGCCTGATATTGAAAATTGGTGTACGCGTTGGCGTATATCGATAAATGCGGCAAAATCCCAAATATTAGTTATTAGAAGAAAACAAAGATGTAGAAGACTTAATGAAAAAGATTAAATTATTTGGCACTGAGGTACCGTTGGTATCTAAGGCTACATACTTAGGAGTGACACTCAATAATAAGCTAACTTGGAAAGACCATATTAACCGTGTCAGAAGCAAAGCATTAAGTGTAATTACTTGCCTCCGATTGAAGGCATTCTCTTACGATATTTGCACGGTGAGGACGGGCGTTGTCATCCATAAACACAAATTGTGCGCCCATGGCGCCCGAAACAAACGTACATGTTGTTCCAGAATGACGTCCCGATAGATTTGGCTTGTCATGGTTCCAATTTGAAAATGCAGGTCAGTTCTGCAACCCAGAATAATTCCACCTCAAAGGAGCACTCTTGCACCACCGTAACGGTGTCGTTCAGTGATGTTTTCTTGGTGGTAACGGATACCTGGAGCTCTCCACATGAATGTCCGGCGAGAATCAGACTGCAAGCTAAACCTGGACTCGTCGGAAATCATCACACAAGCCCACTGTTGCGGTGTCCACAATGCATGCTCTCTACTTCAGGCTAACCGCAGGCGACAGTGAGTTGCAGTAAGTGGAACGCCTCTGACAGGTCTACGAGTATATAGACCAATCTGCCCTAAGCGTCTGTACACGGTCTACCTTGAAATTGTCGTACCAGTGGCTGAAGAGAGCTGACGAGACATGTCTGAGGCTGTTTCTTTTGGCAGTAACTGCCAAATACCGGTCCTCATTCGGCGTTGTAACTCTGGGGCGACCTGTGCTGTAACGTCTACTCACATTA
>KK116363.1:281892-292809 GCA_000611955.2 Stegodyphus mimosarum
TTGCGCAGTGTTATAGCTCTTACTAAATCCAAAGTCGCATCTCATGTTTTAACGAAAGATCTCTAAGAGCTTTCGCTAAATCTTTAAATATCTCTGCAGGAACTGTGAACAAAATTAAAAAATCTAATTTAACGCTAATCCCCCCCCCTAAAAAAAGACTATCACCTAACGCCGAAACATGTTTCTCAGCTTAAGACTATGTGCAAATTGCTGTATGAAAATTATTTGGCTGGTGAAAAATGAAATAAGTTGCAATTGATGAGGCTTGGTTATACTTATCTGATTGCAATAAAAAAAATCGATGTACTACCGAAAACGAGGAGAAAAGATATGTTGGTTCACAGAAAACAAGGAAAGTTTTTCTAAAGGTTTTACAGTTATTACTGGATTCTCTCATAACGGAAAACTTATAATAAGGAATGTAGAAAAACAAATGTAAAAATTAAATTCGGATTACTATCAGAAATATATTTTAACACCTATTTTTAAAGTAGAAATTCAATCACTTTATCCGAAGAATCTTCACTAAGTTCCATCAGGATAAGGCTCCTAGCCATACCTCTAAATGTATTGCTCTTTTTTGAAGGAAAAAAAATGAGAAATCGGAATTAAAGCTATTCGCTTTAAATGCACCTCACCCAATCCTCCGATGTGTCTCCAATGGATTACTATGCATTTGGACTTTAAAAAAAAAAAAAAACGCTTAATAAGCGGCACCCCAGAAAATGGGATGGATTCTGGAAGATTGTGAAAGAGTGCAATAAAATCAACCTTGATATTTTAAGAAAAGGACTTTTATCTTGGGAATCAAGATGTAATATGATAGTTTAGCAAAAGGGCTATCAGATTGAACATATTAAAAAATAAAATTCTAAGGTTTGTTTATATATAAACTTTGCAAAATCGTTACACAAATGTGTGAACAGCCTCTATTGAATGCAAATTAGTCGAACCTGTTGGTACCTATTCCAGTTCTACTGATAAGATAGGGTAAAATTTAACTAGATTGGTGCAGCACAATTTTAAGACAAGGAGGATTCAAGAAGGAGTCAAATTACATCCGTCCTCCCGCTTCTTCAACCATTTTCAAACACAAAGACATTCGTATTTG
The DNA here is from genome assembly GCA_000611955.2 of Stegodyphus mimosarum. Taxonomy (NCBI): domain Eukaryota; kingdom Metazoa; phylum Arthropoda; class Arachnida; order Araneae; family Eresidae; genus Stegodyphus; species Stegodyphus mimosarum. The sequence continues at coordinate 283,004 of KK116363.1, forward strand.
ATGAGCCTTAATCTTTTTTGTAGTAACCCTTTCAGTTTCTTCGCATAATTACTCACGTTGGGCAAACGATATACTATCATTATAATCATTTAAAATTTGGTATCAAAATGATTTATTTCGATATTTAACCATTAATTCCATTTTCATCGATGCTGAGATTTCTTTCAAATTTTCTTATGTCATTTTGGATTCTTGATGTTTTTTCTCCACACATTTAAAATTCGAATTTAGAACTTTCCTTAACAATAAATTATTGTTAAATCTTAAAAATCTGCATAAAATTAACTGTTTCGGGATTTTGCAATGACTTTGAAACTGTCAGGTTTAAATATTTGAATAATTTGGAGGACTGATGTTTGGTTAATCAACTTTCAGTTTCAAACTATTAATAACATTTTGTTTCGGCAAAGCATCACTTGGTGACTTATGCTGCTTGGAATTAGAGGAGCTAAATCAATTAATTTAGTACATTAAAGTTGTATTCACTTTATATAATTTTTAAGTTTCTTCATGCACTTAAAATTTGTGAAATATTAATTATAAATAGTGAACCTTGTAATGCATTTCTTCTGCCACACGTTGCTAGATGCGATAAGGCCATTAGGTTCCTATACCTGTGAATGTTTTCCTGAATTTCATTTTGTAAAACAAGCTCCCATGCTCAATCATTCCATGTTGGCTTTCATTATGAGTCACAGTGGGCCCAAAGCACTTTAAAACTTTTCCATAAAAATGATAAATTTATTCGGATTAGGTAATGTAGAATTATTATTTACAAATTTTATATAAAATTAACTAATGAAATACTGTCTCCCACAGACCAAGCTACACTTCTGCATGGGGAGGTTACACCTTTAACTTTTAGGGAAACTAGCTCGTATCCACATTGCATATGGGGAAAAGCACGAAAACGCCCATGCAGCCCGTTCGCTAGGACTCCAGCCTCGGACCGAACTACTAGTGTTCAGAGGCTTTTACCAATCGGCCGCTGGTGGGCCGTCATTTACCTTTAGACAAGTGCAAAAAAGTCCATCAAATCTGTATCTTCAAATTTTTGAATAAGATTTATTACACGGTTCGTACACATTTCTGCACAAGGAAATTAAGTACTTTTAAGTACCATAAATGAAAAAAATTAAGGACCTATGAGCAAATGAGAACTGAATAAACTCAATTAAAAATATTATCTATGCCTGAACTTTATTTTTGTAATACCATCCTAAAAAGAAAATAGATCCGTAAGTAGGATGAATTACTATTAAATATGAATTAACAAAATTATTAAGTTTGAGAATAAAATCAACTTTATAAAATGTATCAAGTAGCATTAAATCTTTTACACTGATAATAGTTGGACATATTTGAAAGAAGATAAATGACATTTTACTTAGGTTTTGCTAACAGTTAACTTTATGTTGACTTTTTTTTTTTTTTTTAATGTTTCATTTTTGTCATATACTTGCTCAGTCTAGAAGTTAGTAAATAGCAAGTAGATTTTATGTCAAGAGGCACATACTAAAATAGAAGTAAGATCATAATATCATAACAAAAGATCGCCCTGTCACCGCTGCTGCTTGCCTAGAGAAAGACCTGCTGATTAGAACAAACCTAAAAGGCCTGATGTAGGTACGGTTGGCAAGATTTAAAGATTAGTTGAGCTCCGTCTGTCACAGTTTGTGTCGTAGCTTCGTGAAAGTCCAATAAGCCACTTAAAGCACCACAGGTAATAAGTTGTTTTGTATTGTTTTAAGTCTCACTAGATGCAAAGAATAAGTTTTACATGAATTTTTGTGTTTTATTTTGTGACCACGGTAAGGATTTATGAAAGGCAATAACTCGCTAATTTTTAAGGGTAAGCAGTTAATTAGGTAGTTAGATAACCTTAATCATTATGTATTTACATGGCCAATATACAATTTTATTTATTTTTAAACAATATTTATTAAAATAGCTGTATTAAAATCCCAATCTAATAAAATTTCACATTTAAAATACATTAAATTATGACATTGACTCTTAAACGATACTAGGATAATTATACATTAATAGCTACAAAACATTTATGTTTTGTAACAAAATATTTATGGGTCTTTTTAATTTGAAGCCTTCACAGACATTTTGGCTAAATCGATTTCCTTCTCTTTAACCCATTTTTAGCCATTGTCCTGTACACAGAACACAATTAGTATCAAAAGTATTGACCGTTATAAAAGTCTTCTCGCAGTTATTTTGAAAAACAAACAAACTGGCAGCATGCCAAGACCTATCTGAGTATACCGTTATGAACTTGGTGCCATAAAGTCACGTGTTCTGTCTGGAGAATTTGTTTTATTGAAGGCAGTCTTCTGAGAACGCCGAATTTAACAGGTATGTAACATTTTGAATTTATTTGAAGTAATTTTTGCTAAATAATGTAATTTCTTTTAAAAATATTTATTTAGTAGAGTTCAAAGATTAATTCTATGTATTTATTTGAACAAATATATTGTTTCCTATTATTGTAGCTGCTTAGAAAGGCCGCGTCCTGTATACATATCTTTGGCTATATGTCTGGTTAAATGGCGCGGCAAATGATGCTACACAATTTCAGTGAAATTACATTTCCAATGTCTTGAAAACTTAATAAATGCTTGCATTTCTTTGTTTCTTTTTACGAGATACATTTTTTTAACTTTCATTTTATAGTTTTGCATAATATTTGTGGTTTTTATTTCCTTTTTTTTAAATTTTTATGTAAAAATCAATATATCAATGTATTTTTTAAAGCGGTCTTCAAAAGTTCTAAACTTTTATTTCGTGTTATGAAATTTTGTTTATTTTTGTTCGATGATAAGTTGTTTATCATAGTGAATGAGATATTTTTCTTGCAATTTTGTTCTAGAATGTCAAGGAAAACTTACTTTAAAACGGTTGAAGAAGCTGTTGAGTTTCTGAACACCCTACCTGATGAAGAATTTGATGAGCAGGATTCTTTTGAATTTAATATTATTCCACCAGATCCTGACGAGAACAGTGACAATGAAAATATTGATGATGATATACTTGTAAATGAAGCACGTAATGATGATTTAGAAATAACTCGAGATTTACATGATGTCGCAGGGACAATCGAAATTCCTGTACAAGGAGCGAATGAAAATATCTCATGTGCACTGGATTCATCTGAAACTACAGTATCAGAGAATCAACAGACTGAGATATCTACTCATAATTCAATGTATTCTAATTGTAAATTTCCAACAAAAGTTCCCGATCCAAAATGGAAAATTAGAGAAAGTACTCGATTGGACCCTTTACCAGACACTAAAGATCAAGAAAAAGAAAGAGAAAAAATTCAACGAACACGAGTTCAACAAATGCGGGAAAAATTATGCGGATTGAGTCCGATTGAGATTTTTAATTTATATGCTAATCCAATCATTGAACATATACATAAACAGTCTCTAATTTATGCTTCTCAGAAAAATGAGCATGGGTTTCTCCTTACACAGCATGATATTAGAACATTTCTGGGAATTCTTATTTTTTCTGGGTATCATAAACTACCCAGAGAAAACATGTATTGGGAAAAAAGCCCTGATTGCTCTACTTCAATTGTGTCAAACAGCATGTCAAGGAATAGATATCACGAAATAAAAAAATATATACATTTTAGCGATAATTCACACATCGAGAAAAATGACAAGTATTTTAAAGTTCGCCCACTGTACGACATTTTAAATAATTCTTTAAATCAATTTGGCGTCATGGCACAACAATTGACAATTGATGAGAGAATGGTGAAATATTTCGGCAGAAATTCCTTAAAAATGTATATGAAAGGCAAACCTGTAAAGTTTGGATACAAACTTTGGATGATCTGCACTTTTGATGGTTACCCTCTGAAAATAATTCCCTATCAGGGAAGAAACGAAGCACAAGATATTCCTTTGTCGCACAGAGTAGTCACCTCTTTGTTAGATGTTGTAAATAATCCTACTGAACATACTGTTTACATGGACAACTTTTTTAGTTCGCACACACTTTTTGTTGTCTTGAAGGAAATGGGGTATTTTGCAACAGGAACTGTGCGAGTAGGGCGAGTAGCACAATGCCCTTTAATAACTACTTCGGAATGCTCAAAAAAACCTCGCGGATTTATGATGCGTGCTTTTGACAGTAAAAATTGCATCTCTATCGTTCGCTGGAATGACACAAAACCAGTTACTGTTATATCCAATTTTGAGCAAACACTTTCAACTGATGAAGTTTCTAGGAGATCAAAAGGAAAAGTATGTAGTGTACCTATTCCCAAATGTATAAAAAATTACAACAAATACAAAAATGGAGTAGATTTATTTGACGGTCTTATGTCGGCATATGACATCTCCATAAAGGGTAAAAAGTGGTACTGGACTTTGTTTACTAACATCATTGACACAATGATTGTTGCTTCCTGGAAAGCATACAAGCTTGCTGAATGTGGGAATGACGACCTTTTAGCATTTCGGCGTGGGTAAGTTTTCATTATATGTTTATAAGCTATGCATTAAAAAACATGTAAATAAGTATTTATTTATTTTTGCTATTTCTAGAATTACTATATCTTTGCTGCTGTCAAATCCCGTACCAAGGGCTAAAGCTGCCCCTTCAGGTGGAGGATATGCAGGAAAAGTAATTCGATATGATAATATTGGTCATTTAATTAAGACGACAAAAAAGCAAAGGAGATGCAAATTATGCAATTCTAAACCAATGACAATTTGTCAGAAGTGTGATGTTGGACTTTGCGCAAAATGCTTTATTGCTTATCACAGCAAAACTTAAAAAAATAGATTTCTTGTAAAACATGTTTTGTATTTTGAAAAAAAATTAAAAATATTTGTGCATAAAATGTGTTTTTTCTTTAAAATGGATAGTTTTTGATTCAAAATGCGAGAAATAATGTTTATTTTGCAATATGTGCACTTATGTATAAATATATTACTAGAAATATATTGTGTTGGAGTTGTGAGAAGCGATCAATGTAAAGTTGGGGATTTAGCCAATGTCCTGTACACAGGACACTTAATATTTTAAAAAATATTGAAGGAAATTCAAAAATGTCTTGTTGCAATGATTTCTTAGACCCTAATAAAGAATACATTGCCCCAAAAAGTTCTTTGAAAAAAAACTAAAAGTTTGGCTAAAAATGGGTTAAGCATTTTTTCTAACAATCATAAAACAGTCTCAATACGCAAACCAGTGTTCTCACTAGTTTCTAGGTGCTTTATCTCCTAACTTGTCACTTCTCTACAATATAGCTATGAGGATTTACTTCAAATGGTAAAATTTTAAATAATCCAAAACCTCCCGACAGACGTGAAGCAAATTATCGCTATGTCTGAAAGTAACTACAATGTCAAACAAAGGTTTAAATAAGTCTTATTTAAAAAGAACTTGGAACATAAAGCATTTTCTGATGTTAACAAAATCAATTACAGCTCGTGGTGATGTAATTAAACAAGAACAGTCAAATTCAAACTGAAAATGTAGACTAGTGGTCAAAGATTATACAATTTCATTTTAATTTAAGCTGGCTCAGTAACTTATCATATGAGGAAACAGAAATCATAAACAACTGGGTAATTTATATAATAATAACTGTACATATCTTTGGAGAATAATTTTCTTTATGTATTTAGTTTCTTTCAACACATTTCCTTTTAATTTTAGAATTTTGGATTTAATTATGGATTTCTGTTATTCTAAAAAAACTAAATGCATTTAGAATGTATAGAAAAAGCTGCTAATTTTATTTCTTTAGCAATATCAAAATTCAGAAATATGAAATATATGTAGTAAGAGCTGGTTATAGAGCTGATGGATGTGGCAGAATTTTTAGAATTTAGTGACAAACTGAGCAACAAAATCTAGAAATGTCATAAATTTTAGACTTTAGAGCAAGCACTGGAAGCAGAATTTAGAAAGGCACTAGGCAGCAGAATTTAGGTTTCACAAAGATTGCATCAGGTGGGAAAATGTCTAGTGCCAGTTCTGTATGATACATTAAGGCATATTATACGAATCTTTTAAACTGACAGTTTCAATTTCTTTATTAATAAAAAAATGCATTTCTAAAACGCCTGTCCATGTGTTAAGATTAGAAGAATTTTTGATATTTTCCATGCTTGTGTCCAGTGAAAAGTAGAGAAAAAGGGAAGATAAACATGTTAAAACATTCAAATATGTTTTCGTTGTTCTTCCAGATGTTTTCCAAAAAATAAGAAATTCATCACAAACTTTCTGTAAAATACATCCCTTATCTGTTAATACCATGGAGACATTTTTCATTTTCTTACATATTACTTGAATTTTCTAGAATCAAGGATTTATAAATCTTGCCTTCAAATCCTTCTAAACTTTCCAAGCTGCACTGTCTAAAATCCTAAAGAAAAATGATCCCTACTAATTGTGTAATAGCCAAAAGGCAGAATGTTTTGAAAAAAAAATAGCAAAAATGCAAAATTAATTTTACAGAGAATACTGATTCATATTCTGAGACAATTACATGGGAAAAACTCTTAATATGAAAAAATTAAAAAGAAGGCGTTTTTAATTAATTACATAGCTAATTTTGATTTATTAAGAACTGGTTCATTAATTGTTTTACAGCATTATACCTTGTTTATTTCTCAGGTTCAAAATATTGTATAAGTTGTTAAAATGAAACTTTATAATATCACAGCGAAAAATAAAAATATTTTATTTTAATGTTATTTTTTAATATAATTTCAATATATTACCATTATTTTAATGAAATGTATCAATGTTACAATGTATTAAAAAAAATTCCCAGATCTTGGAATTAAAAATTTTCTATAAAAACCTATCTTAAAATCGCCAAATTTAGAACACTTAAAAATTCACATTAACAAAAGCGAAAAGTTGTTTAAGAGCAACTCTTCATTAGAAAAAAATGAATTTTGAAATGCTCATGTTTCACTTCTCTCTTAGAAACTTGAGTATCCCACGATTTATATTAGAAATACGAACAAATTATAACACATGAATCCATTCACACATTGAAAAGATAACCATATATGTCAGTGAATCGCCAAAAATATTCCTCCAAAATGCTAATTCACACTCAAAATGGCAGTCATAAAAAACAGACAGAAATTTCATGATTAAAATTAAGGACCAAAAAACCTAAGGAATTTATTTTAAGGACTCTTAAGGAACGTACGAACCCTGTATTATCACAGTATTCTTTCTATTCACTTTCTGGGACATTCATTACTCATGGTCAGGAAAACTTTTCTTCAAATTCTTGTCATAATAATCAATATCATAACAATGATAATTTTGTCACATTGCCAAATAATTAAAATCATACACCTTTCTTCAAAGTCTTGTTATATCATAGCAATGCTAATTAATTTATACAAAATTTATTAGCAGACTACATGAAACTGCATCAGGAACCAATCGTTTGAGACCACTGAAGCAATTTTTTAGACAGTTACAAGGCCTGAATATGCAAGTGACGTCATAGCAGTCCGGTTGCTAGCAGCTCTGCTCATCATTCACCCCTAGTTTTGCTTGCTTATTGGCAGTTTGTTTCACTTATTGTTTACGAGTTATAATTTAGAAAAAATTTACATTAGAACTTTAAGCTTGTGTATTATACCAGAAAGACAGGAAGCTTTCTTTGTTTTATATTGCACCGTAAAATACAGGAAATGAAAACGGATGAATAAATTTGATTGATTTGGTTCTTAAATTTGATTTTTTCTCTTTACTGATTATTATTATAGATAGATGATTAGTAAAATCTTATCTGTAATTTTTGTTATAATATAACTGAAAGAATTTATCTTAGATTCTGCTGGCTAAAGAGATGAAATTTTTCCGATGAAGTGACGTTATGAAATACATATCCACAATTTTAGGTTTCATAAAGATGGAAAATTCAGAATGAATTTAATCTAATATTAATTTGCATAATTTATTATTAAATGAAACTAAAACTGATTTTTAGTATTTTGCCAATGTTCTCTTTTAACTACTTCATTTCAAACTTTATATTCTAATTTAGAAGGAAAAGATTTTCTTCAGGGGAATAAACGCATTGCTGAAAAAAAAAATGCATGTTTTTTAAAAAAGAGCTTCTTTTCAGTGGCTTAAAAATAGATACACCATTACACTTCATAAAAAATGAATAATAGCTTGTAATCAAAGGTAAGTAATTTTTTGTCTCCAACTGAACAGGTAACTAAATACATATATAAATCTAATGAACTGTAACCATTTGTCAGTAATTAAGAATTAAATGAATATTTTTAAAATAATTGTTGAATCAAATAAAATTATTAAAAATTACCAGGAGTTAACAAGAAACAAAAACTCGCACAAATAAAGAAGTTATTTGAGAAATATATGAAAAGAAAGGAAGCTTTCATTCAAAAAATGCATGGAAAGAAATGAAACTTTGAACTGATGTCCATTCCAATAATGTACTTCAACCGATTCATCAAACGGTATATCATTAAATGATGTCCTTTCTAGCATGTATTTTCCTCGAATATATTTGTTAAGAGAATACTATCAAAATACCTGCAGTATTTTATGAACTTATAATCTACATAGTTAACCATAAAGATATTACTGATCATTTCCTATACACAGGATAAGAAATCAATACAGAACAATCATTCTGAGCAAAATAAAAAAGAAAAGAAAAAAAACTTTGCTAGATATAAAATCTTCCTAGAAATTAACAAATTTAAAACTACATAAGAAATAAACCATACACGAGAGAAATTAACAAAATTAAAACTATACAAAAGAATTAAATTTGTATCCATTACGGTAATGCATTTAAATCAATTTAAACCAGCTTACCAAAGATAATGTTATGCAACATTACATTGGGGGCAATGTAATGGTACATAACACTATCTTTGGTATAATGTGTAATAATAACTTAATAATGTGTTCCCTTCCATTGTGTTATGTGTTATATGGCATATAAGTCCGGGAACATGCTGATGTTTTTAAAAGTTTTGGATTTTTAGGGTTCTTTTTAGTTTTATCCTTTCTTTCTCAACATTAAATTTTCAGCAAAATATTTGATGAATATAACCAATTATATTTTTTAATTATGTCTTCAGCATAATTCCCTGATATATGTCTTAAGTGTTCAAACAATTCTATAAAAAGTTAACTGATTAATACTGGATTAACAAATTAAATAGCTCTGATTTTAGGCTTTTAAAAAGAATGGTTTCTATTGAAATGAAAATAATTGATTACATTATAATAACTGCCAATTATCAGATCTTTTAATCATATTCAGTCATTTGATTATAGTTTAAGTGTCTATTTTCAGTTGTTAACAAATATATATCCATTCTTCTTCTAAAGATTAACTTTTCTAAATGAAACAAATGCAGAAATTAAAAAGAGGGATTAACAGGCTTCAAGAAGTAAAACTGTGATATATACTGATATAAACTAAAGTGATATATAATCTGAAATATTTGTATGAATATATAAAAATAATACATAATCTTACCACAAATTTTTGACAAAAAATTTCATGAAATAAAAAACTTGTTGAAAGACACTGTTAATTTCATGTTAAATAGACCAGTCTACTGGAATTCCATGAAGCTCTTATTCAACGGAAATAAAAATTTATTTATAAAAGTGAGACAGTAAACGTAAAATCTTTATGCAATTTAGAATACGTTTATGTCTTATGCTTGTCAAAGAATTTTATTTTTTTTATTTTGTGTATACAAATCCTTTGTAGTGCTAGTTTCAATTTAATTTGCTTTCCT
>KK116363.1:301722-330345 GCA_000611955.2 Stegodyphus mimosarum
CTATCTTCTAACTTAACAATTAAGAAAAAAAGTAAATCAACCTCCAGGTTAATCTGATTTAAAGCAATACACATTATCATTACAGCCCAGTACACATGCAAAGCTGCATCGCACAGATGGCATTAAACAAGAGGGTAAAAAGGACAAATGAAGGAATTCTGTCTTTAGGGCTTATTCAGAAGGCCATCTTCTTCCTTTCCTTTACACATAAACAACAGTGAAAAAATGTCACAAACTGGCTGATTTGATTTTTTAACTTTGTTTACTATCGTTACAGAAACTTTCAGGAACGAAAAAGCTACACTTTATTATCATTATTATAAACTTTTATTTAGATTACTCGTGGTGCCCATCAATATGGTTAAAAGTTGTCATCAATTTTTAAACTGCTTCTTCTTAAAATATCAAACTGAAATTTTACACATACACTGTGTGTCGATGGAAGTACATGAATTTAATACCGAAATGATTTTTCGCATACATTTTCATTAAATGAACAAACTGAAAATCTCAGAATTTTGCTAACAAATGCTAAATGGAAAGATTTATATTACTGCTTGATAAATAAGCACACAACGTAATTGTTGATTTAAACATCTAGTAATTTTTGCTTTTTTAAATAGTTGGTAATTTCTGTACGATTTGCTTGACACAATTCATTAAACACTTCTTGGTAATTAATGCAAAATGTTTCAATGCCTCTGACAAAGTATCCTTTTTTTCAGACAGTTTCAGTGGCTTCTTTAACAATTTTTTTTAATTTCTTGTGCATTATATGCTCTTCATCTTCTTCAGCATTGTTGCTACTGTTGAGTGTTATCAAGAATTACGAAAACTTTTTTAAAACCCAGGTTTTGCTGTTCTAGGCAAATTTTGACTTCTTTAATGAATGAATTATCAAATTGCTCATTAATGAGGATTAACATGACCGGGATTCAACAGCACACCACATATCATTGAAATTCACATGCCAGACAAATTATAGGGATAAAATTAAGATAACACATATATGCAAAATCACATTCTGCCATGGTTTATTATAATACTTCGAGTATGCATACGTTATTTTCCTATATATTGCTGTCATATTTTTTGAAAATATGGCAAGTACTAAAATGATTTAAATGTAAAAAATAATCCAATAAAAAAAGAAGCTGGGTAAAAATTTTAAAGTTGCAGACTTATTTGATACTAGTGAAAATCCTATTCATGAACCCATGTTTCCTCACTACCCTGCTTATCAAATGTAGTCATAGGTCATAACTTTTTCTAATTTTCTTATACTGTTCCCATTGATACTTGAAGACAATTGCTTTTTTCAGGATTTGAAAGATAACTACTTAACTTTCGCATCATTTCTGAAAAATGATATATAGTGAAATTCGCCTACCTTACCCAATCAATCAAGTCAACGTCATCCTTCTCACACTTATACTTTTTTTTCATGGAGAAATGTAAAATTTAACTTAAATACACCCTCTTTGTTTTTATTATACATATTCAGAAAATATAGTACATGGTTTTTTTTTAATTTATGGCAAACAGTGAAAACCTTTTCTCGGGGTGTCGTTCTGAATTACTATTACAAACTAATAAATTAACACTCAGCGGCAATCATCCAACAGAACGAATTCATAATGGTTTAGTAAATGTTCAATAGTTTCTTTTAATAATTAAATTGCTGACAACAATCAAACACACCAGATATGTCCATTGAACACTTTTACAAAACTAAACAATTTTCTGGAAGAAATAATAAGTCATTACTTATTAAAAGGGGCAAAAATAATGAATGGTTAAAAACTATATTTTAAAAGAATTAATTCACATAACTTTAAACAATGAAAAAATGGAAAATTACCTCAGCAATATTTATCTGAATAGAAGCATGGTCCTTGGCATGAATAATACGGTTACTCGCAGAACTAAAAAACAAAATATATGTTAAAAGTCTAGCAATTTTTCGGTAAATACTTAACACAAGAAATTTATATCACTATTTTCAAGAATCGTATACGTAAAATAAGGGAACGGGAATTATAAGATACTTAAGGGAATAAGGTGATTAAATAAAATTAATTAAAAGAGAAAACGTTGGTTGAATAACTCACAGATTAACTATGACATGACAAATAAGATTATAAGTTAGCAAAAATTTTCCAATTCATTTTTTAAGGTACTCAATTTAATATTCCCATTATTAATTTACTTAAAAGCAAAACAGAACTCATGTTTCATTCTCATTTTCATTGTTTTTACATGTCATAACTAAAACTCAGCATACTTTTTAATCACTTTTTTCCCCCAAAAATTTCTTCAGCGTACTTTTCTAAGGTGAATACTTTCAGAATAATAACATAACCAGATTATAGTTATGTTAGCATATTATTGTACATTCATATCTACGGGGATTATAAAATATCTAAATTGACTTTCATTTCTATATAGAACACTTACCATTTTCTAGGGATATATAAATCGACGTATTCACCACTATCGTTCTGCATTCTGATATATAAAATTTTATTTGGAAGTATAATTATCCAGAAAAATGGTACCGAAACACGTGAACACACGAACGAAAAGCTTCAATTGAGTTGAGTTGAGTTGAATTGTAATGCTCTGATTCTGCAGCCATACGATTTTAGCTGAATTCACAGCAGACGATTTACGAAGTTAAACGTTTTAATAAAAATAATAATAATAAATATTTTTTTGAATAAAGGATTGTTTTATTGTATATATTCATTAAATATTTAGGTAATACCACGCAGGAAAAAAAAATGACAGTTTTGCGTTTGAAATAAGGTCATAAAAGTAATCCAAATATCATTTTGAGCTTTAATTAAGAAATTATTACCGTATTTTTACAAAACAATGGATACTGAACTTCTTTGTAACTTCAAAAAATGTCGCAAATCTCTTTCTAGTCAAGCTTGGGTAATATTTACTGGTCTTATTGAGATAAATTTTGTTCTGTTTATGTGTGTTTAAAAAATTGTAGTTCAACTTAATTCTCCATGATATTCGTGAAAGAGAAAAGCATTCTGCTACCTTTTCCTTAATCTTACTGTGATTTATAATTATATTATTGCATGTCAACTATTTATGGTTCGCAAGTGCTAATTAGGTTGTAATTCTTTTGTCTTCATAGGTTACATCCTGCTCTCATATCCTTTATTATTAAAGTTGTTAATAATATTCAAGAAAAGTTAAAAGCATATTTGGTAGTTATTAATTATTTACGCATCAAAAAGCAAATATCATTGTTATATCTGCATCTCCCCACATAAATACTTATTTGATATATAGAGAGAAAGAGAGAGGAAGAAAAATAAATCTCCATTTCAGACAACTTTCTAAGTCTAGAATTATAAATATTCAACTATGTAAGCTTGTATAAATCTCAATAAATATAGCATATACTGTGTAGGAATAAATAATCTGAAATAGAACAAAATTTAAGACCTTTAGACTTGCAGAAATATGGGAAATGTCTTTTTTATTTACGATTTTTGTAGGTAATTTCCCCTTTCCATTGGTGAAACGAAATAAATGCACTATTAAATAAGTCAAAATGATACAGCTCTTGCATAAGGAAAAATATCGTGCCAAACTGCAATAATGAATTAATTTTTGACTGATTATTCAAGTGATAATAATTGTCTTAAAAAATATTTTAATCAAATATTTTCTCTCCTCCCCCTTTCATTTGTATTTATGAAACAAGGGAAATTTGCCTAAATGGGAAGACATTATTTGTTTTGATGACAATAATTAAAATGTGTTAAAAAGTTACTTTTAGAAGACTTAACTTGCTTTATTACACAACAATTTTCTTTTTTATCATTTCCAAATTTTGTATAAATGATATGAATAATTACTGAAATTACTTTATTTCCATTAAACTTTCTTTATTGATTTATATTTTTTAGGATATATCTTTTTCTGTAAATAGGATATATCTTTTTCTTGTAAATATATAATACAAGGATATGCTAAAAATACTGTATCTTTGTATTATATATTTAAAATAATTGCTGTGAATTTTTAATTGTTAGACATATTTTAAAATTACTAATTTTGTTAATTTAATTTAATAATCATAAACTAAGCAAAAATTAAATACTAGTATATAAAACAGAATGCACATTCAAATACATGTACAAGTTATACCTTACAGATATTCACTGATTCAATCTGCTTTTTGAAAATAGCACAAATATAAATTATTTTCATTGACAAAAATTCATCAAATCATGTATTTCATCCACTCTAAATGTATTCAACCTATAAATGCAATTAATATATTTAATTTGTTATATATCATTACACCATAAAATTAAGTGTTGAGAGCTGAGTAATTAAATTTTCAAAGACATTCCTAGGACTCATATTACATTAGTAATCTCTTGGGAGTACATCAAGAAAACTTTCCTTGGGGCCTTACAAATCTTAAATTCTGTCCTGATAAAGGATTCAAGTACTGAATATGCATATAAAATTTTAAAACTAGTAATCAAAGGAGCTTAGTTCAACAGCAGTTAAGTTGAACTAAATATTGTACACACATAACTTGGTTTCATTTAAATGAGGTAAATTTTAAAAATCAAATCAAAAATGAAATGTTATGGTACTTAGTATTGTAAAATACCCATATCAATGTTTCTTATTTCAAAACTGATTTTTACACCAAGAGAAATTATTTTTCTCAAATGAAATTTTAATTAATCTCCTTACTATTTAGAGTAGAATTTGTAAATGGCTTGATCAAAATTTTGAATGGAATTGTTAAAATGTGTAAAATGTATACATTAATTACTGTGTCATTGGAAAAAATAAATCTTTTTAATGCAGATTTTTATAATCCATGTTTTTTTTAATATATTGAATATTTATCACTATGAGTGCTACTTGTAAAGCATATAAGAAAACTGCCATGCCTCTTTTAAAATTAAATGTTATGACATTATGTTACTTATTCTTCTATTCCTTAAAAGCTAAGGTTTTGTAAAAATTTGTAATTATGTTTGTACATAACTATCATATGCTTTACTAGTGGGTTTTCTTTAATATCTTTCACATATATTTTGTCATGATGATGGAATGCGAGAATTTGAAAAAGCATTTGTCTGCCCAGCATGTAAGTCATATTTTTTATTACATAAAATATGATTAATTACATCTTTCAAGATTTAAACATAAAGTTAAACATATTATATAGCTTACATGACATTCATATCCGTAAATGTGTTAAATATTTTTTTGTGCTCAACTGATGCATAAAAATACTGAATAATAATATCTATCAATACAGTGGGTTGTGTGATTTACTTTTCATTTCACAGGTGATACAGCTTTATCAGGAAAATATGATATTGTGAAAGTTGATCTGAATCCCAGTGAACAATATAAATCAGTAAGAGCTATTCCAATATATATCAATTAACTTTTATAACTCAAGATATTATAATAAAAAAATTTCAATATTTAATTTTGAATATTTAAGCTTTTGCTGCATCCTAAAACATTACTTCGTGAACAAATCATAAATTCTTGTCTTCACTAAAGTGCTTCTTTGCAGTCTGAAAAATTATAATTAAATGCCAGGATTTATTTTGAGGTTGCTTTTATGATTTAATATAGATGGTCTTAGCAGGACAAAGACCTGAAGTAATTTTTGAAGTTTGTTCCAGAGCCATATCCTTTTGGACTTATCAGGTCAGTATATTTAAAGGTATGTACTAATATAAATGACAGTTGTTTAAGCTTTACACTATATCACACTGAAATATTAAATGAAAAAAAATTAATGTACTGAATTAAACACTGAAAAGTTTTATTTAGATTTTGATAAATTTCATAATAATGGATATAGGTTAGCCATGAAACTTAAAATATTAATAACTGGTGAAAGTTAATTAGTATTTGACATCTGTAACAAAACTTGCTTCTAAAGAAGAAGGTGTTTTTAAAATTAAAAATTTTAAAAAAAGTACTAATTTCATTTATTCAGCATTAGAATCAATCATATGATCAACCAAAAAAATGCATATCTTGCTTGCAATTTTATAAAAAATGAGTTGTAAATAAATCTTGCAAATGATATTAAAAAATTTCTTCATACTGTTCAAATTTTGTTCATTGCTATAACTCACAAATTATTTTACTGAAAAATTTCAGGAAGTAGTACTTTTATATTAATGGTCATATTTTCATGTAATCTTCTAATTTCTTTCCTAAAGTTATTCTGTTAATCAAGATATTTTCTATTCTGATATAAAAATGTGCAAACTTTCTCATAAATAATAAAGAATTTTGCATGAATGTAATTTCAGGTTCATCAAGAAATCATGTTTCAAGAATACATAACAACAAAAGCTAAAGAAAGATCTTCACAATTAGAGAAATATTATGAAAATGTTTTACAAAAAACAAGGAATGATCTTGACAGTATCCTGAACCAAACCTACTTAAATCATTTTAATTTTTTCTAATATTACGCTGAAAAGAAATTCTTTCTTAAGTTATTTTTATGCAAAAACACATTAAACACAGTTTGTTCTTTAAAATAGCTTTTTACTTATCTCAGTTTATTTTCACTTTTTACTTAATTTCTCACATATTTATGTATTTATACAAATATTGTAATATCAATTATAAAAATATTTATATGAATTTAAAAGAATATGCTAAATAATGATGGAGGAATTAAAGCAACAAGAAGTTTTGAAGGTTCTGTATTTAAACCTTCAAAACTAGCCCTACAAAATTTATGAATATCTTGTTTATTCTTGCTGCTGCTAACTCCTCCAAATATATAAGTATTCTTTGTACAAATAATGTTGTTGTACTTCCCAAACCTTTTAACTTCACACATGCATGTAGTTGCAACTAACTGTGATAGTTACAACTTCTCATGATCAATATGCATGTAAGTTATTGTATTGGAATTTATTTTCCTATTTCGAGTTGTACCATTAGGTCAATATGAGTATCACCTTTTTAATCTGATATGTCATTTTATTTTTTTAATTTAAGTGTATAAAATATGAGGTGAATCTTCATGTTTTCCATTTCTTGACTGAATATATTTTAAATTTGTTACTTTTGTTAAAATAACCCAATATATAACATAATTCTACTGTTTGTAATATCCTTAATAATATGCAGATATAAAACAACAATTAGAAGGTATGCAATTCTGATATTTATGTATTCAGCACATCTTTATTCTAATAAGATTTGTAATATGTAATATTTTAAATATTTATTATATTTGAATTTCTGTATCATAATACAATGCATCAGTGCATACATTTTTAGTTAGAAAATAGTAAAATTTATGCCTAAGTTTATAAGGATTTTAATTTTTTTACCTGCATTTTCAGACAAAATGGGCAAAAATAAATTATTTTATAATTTTTATTACTGAGGTATTTCTATTACATGCATATTTATATAAAATTTATCTGAAGATCAGTATGTTAAATTTAAAAAAAAAAAAAAAAAAAACCTATCCTACATCTTTAGTTGATATTTTAATACAATAGTGCAGGTTTACTGTCTACTGTATATAAAATTTGCTTTAAATACTATGCATATAGAAGTGAGAAATGATCTTGTTGCCATTAAGTAATATCTATTTCCTCATTCTAAAAAAGAGGAGAATATTTTTCATTAAACTTACATATGACTATGGAATTCATTATAGCATTATAAGAAATCAATCACCTAGATTAAAATCTAAATTCTAATACTGTAATAAATACAGCATGATATATGAAATCTGTAAAATATTGTCTGACATGCACAAAAACAGCCAATACTTACTGAAATTCAAGAACATATTGGTTATAAAAATGTATATAGTAAAGGTGCCTATAGTGTGGCTCTCACAAGAATATGTTACAGCTCTTATGCAAATATATGTACGAAATATGGTAAACTAAAAAAAAGTCCAAAAGAAAGTGATTAATTTATTTTATTTCTTTTTACAAAGTTATCAGATATTTCTTTCCATTTGAAACCTTTTCATTACTTTTAAAATAATGTAAATACGGACTCATAGCTTTTGGAAAATCTAGTTGTGGCTCTCAAACGGCCTAAATTCGAACATGAAGTTTGCCCCACACACTATATAGATTTAAAAACGTAATTTCACTTAAATTTTTATTTTTATGTAAAATTTTATTATTCTTTCTTATTTTTAAGGTAATTAGCTTTTTATTACAATAAAATGAAAATTTTATTTAATTTAAATCCAACTTATATCACAGGTATAGCAAAATTGTGGCGTTTTGATCTCTTGAATATAATAGTGCTATTTTTAAATTATCATTCTAAGTTAAAATAGAAATCACGCTGTGATATACTCAACTTCATATTTAAAATTATTTTTAAAGCAAAAACTCTAATAAGTGGATAACTTATTTTAAATAATTTTCATATAAAAAATTAGCAGTTTCTCCATGGAGCACTCTCTTCTATCTCGCTTATTACAGAATTACCAGTAAGGAAAATTGTTAGTTCTGTTTTTTAAATCACTATTCTTTACTCAAATGAAAAGCTTTTTCTTATAAATAATCACTATATCTTCTTTCTTTTTCAGTTTATTTTCATTAAAATCATCCGATAGTTACAACCACAATCTTATTTTATTTAACTTTTATTTAACTTATTTTATTTAACTAGGAAAACAATGCCCTTTTACTAATCTGTGAGAAAAAAAGAATATACTGTATGAAATTTAAAAATTTAACCATCATAAGAACATACTTTTCTGAACACAGCATAAGTGAAACAAGAATTATTTGCTCATTTTACACTGAATAACCATATAAAATATAAAATATTATTGTTAAATTACATAATGCATTTCTTACTACACAAACTGTTTTATTTCTTTAAATATCTTTTTTCAGCTCTTCACTTTTTCCCGAGTTCTAAGCCCACCAGCAGCCGAGCAGTAAAGTCGATGAACACTGATAGTTCCGACTTGGGTTTGATTCTAGGCAAACTGGCTGGTTACATGGGCATTTTTGTAGTTTTCCTCATGTGTAACATGTATATGAGCCAATTTCCCTTAGAAAGTCCTCTACAAAGGCATCCCTTCCCTCAAGCAGATAGCTCTCTCATGCTTTGCCATATTTAAATAAACCGAATCATCTTGTTCTAATATGAAGCTCCTCACATGAAGTTTGGCCACCCTATTATATAATAATCTGAATAAAATAAGCTTCATAATACTACAATATAAGCCAATCCCTACAGCATAATCCAGATATAGTTAACAATAGAGATAACCTATTGTTTCATATGCTTAAAATATTGTAATATAAGTTCAGAATATTTTATAAGAATTTAGATATGAATATCTTTGTGTATATATTTTAAAACTTATGAAATTTCAGTAAATTAAAAAAACAAAGTCTCTTTTCTATTTATTCTCAACTATATTTTATCTGTTAGTATTAGATAATATTTATTTTGAAATATAGACACAAGACAAGCATTACAGACATGCAAAAGGAAATCTGCAGAACTCTCTGAAAAACTTACAGAACGTGTCAGACAGTATGAAAAATTACAAACTCTTTATGAAGCTCTTAGAAGAAAATTCATATCACCTTCTTTTTTTGAAAAGCAAAGCAATGAAGAAAAACTGCTTGAAAAATCTCAAGCTCCATTTGTTATGTCTACAGCTTCTGGTAAGTTCTACATTAATTTACCTCATATTCATTTAATTATATATAAAAATTACGAGTCACAGCACTTTTTGAAGTATGGAAACATCTGATCAAGTACATGCATAAAAATGTTTGAAGTTAAATTTCTGTAAGATATGCTTTACATTACATCAATCCTGACATTTCATAAACTGATATTTAGGAGAGGAATAGTTCATTAAAAGAATATTTGAAAGTTTCATTATTCAAAGTGCAAAAATTAAAATTTCCATTCTGATGCATAAAGAATATTAAAATTTTCAAGCAACAGAAAATTTATTTAATGTAAAATAAGTATATTTGCATAAATACATTAAAAGTGACAAATGTCGCAACAGAAATTCATTTATCTTTATTTGTTATCAGTCGTCAAAAGAATTCAGATTCTCATGCTCACACAGCTCTGGTTTTTTGAAGTATGACAGCACTACTTCAATGACAGAAATTTGCCTACTTATTATTCAATTTTAATAATTTTTACTAAAATTTGAATTTTACAATAAATATTTAACCATTTCAGTTATTTGTCACATATAATTGGGAAAAACAACAACTTTGTGTTTGGCATAGATTTTAGTCAAGTCTGTATCAACTTCAAGGACAAAGAAATATAGGTCCCTCTTCATCAGCAGCAAAAAATTCTTAAAATTTAGTTGTAGCAGCTGGTCTCTCTTAAAATTAGCCTGACATAGGTGCAGAAAAGAAAAAGGACTTAGTGCAAGGGCTTTTCTTTTGAAAATTACTTTTTCTACTAGCTTTCTATTCTATAATTTGAACACTACATATTTGTAAGATATATTTCTCTGTTTGAAATACAAAATTAAAGTCTAAAAAATTATAAATATTATAGAATAAACTGTTATAAATTTCAGAACTACATATTTTTAAATAACAAGTAACATTTGAAAGTTGTTAATCCCCAATTGGTATTTTAACTTACTCCTCAGTGTAGTAAAACTAATAGACTTCCTTTTCTTTTATAATAAAAGTTGAAAATTTATCTAGAGGCAAGTGATATGAAATGCTGAAGTACAGTAATGACATTTGAATACTTTCTGGCATTCAAATCTTATTACTTTAGAATTGACACTTAATCCACTAATCTGGTATTTATCATTTAGTTTGAAAGATAGAATGAAAATTTCTGTTGGTCTGAAGATAATAAACAAAGCACAGAAAACATATTTTAGAAGTTATTGAGTAATGAGTTATACATGCTATCACACTGGGAAAAGCCTTTGTTACAGGCAGAGGAAGGGCAGTACTAGAAAAGTGTAACCAATACATTTTTTAAACTTTTATTTTTACCTCTAAACACTCCAGAAAGAAATTTATTTCATTTAGCTAACAAGAAGAGGATTAAACCAAATGACATCACATGTTTGTTTTGTTTGTGGCTTATCCCACCCAATCGACAGTAACATCCGATCAGATCCATGAACCTGTGGACTTCAAAACCCTGAAGAACAACTTCATGACAGAAGAGCTGTTGGCTGCTTTGGCAACAAAATGCAAGACAAGATATAGGTAGCAGTGGCTTGGGTCAAGCTTCATTTTGGGCATAAAGGATAGACTTTAATGTCCAGCACAAAACAAAGAATGTGCAAATGATAGTGTGTAGCCTAGCTAGAGCCGTTTGTTCAAATCTATTGCTTTCTTCAGTTAGGGCAGCACCAGGTAGTTACCAACATACCTCTCATGTGGGGGCCTTTTTCCAAGAGGAACTGATTTCTGACTTGACACAAAAGGCAAGTTCCGAGAAAAAAAATACAGTCACCATAAGGAGAATCCTTATGGCTGGGCAGTCCCTCTGTTATCTCATTACCACAAACCTCGACATGTGAAGGAACCCATTGAAAAAATATCTTAATATGGGCACACAAGCAACCCAAGTGCTGGATAATATTCATGGTAGTTCTGTTTCCATGTTCCCATTACTCAGCCAAGTGCTGTATAGAGCTCCAGCTGTTGCCCAGAATCCAGATGTCAGTATAGATACCCTCATTGACACAATAACTCAAGGCCTCCTCCATAAGAACGAGTTCTGCCTAAAAAAAGGAGCAGTAGTCAGTTTCTTCTATAAATCCTAATTCCATTCTCCTGCCTGATAAATATTCCGCTGCCCAAGATAGCACCTCACTCCTGCTACCATCAGTATAAATCTGTAATTCCACACCAGGGATTATGTGAATAGCTCCAGAGCCAGCTGTCTAAGATAATCAGGGTACTGCACACCTTTGTTAGCATAAGGGCAAAGTTCAGTCCTAAAGAAAATCATATCACTAAATATCACAGCAAACTCAACAGCAGGCCAGAGAGGCATGTTTAACATCGCATTCCAGTCATCCCTCACTTTCTGCACAGCTAAGCAGGCTTCTTCTCTTAAAACAATGATTGTTGTTCCAGTTATGTATATATCTAGAGGTTCTGTGCAGATCACCATCATTACTTAGCAAACTATTTTGCAAGAGATACCTACTCCATGCTTTGAGAGGCTGGAGGCTGGCCTCATACAGGACAATGTCCATTGGGCAGCAACTGCAGAGACCAGTAATGGCTCTGGCAGAGGGTTGTACCCTTTCCAGTTTATCTAGGTTGTTGACAGAAGCAGCCTGATAAACCTGAACACCATAATCCAGAACAGGCCTAATAAGGGTAATGTATGTATTTCTTACGGTCTGAGCATCTGTATTCCAGTCTCTATGAGAGAGATATTTTTAAATCCTGAGTTCCTGTTAACCTCTTAAAACCAAATTGTAAATATGAGCCCTGCTGAGAATCTCCTGATCCAAAATATACCTGAAGTTTTGGGGGTGTTTTTCACAATTCACTCTCCTACCTAGAAGAAAGATGTCAGGTTCAGGTTGTACAGGTGTCTGTGGTAAAAATACTGGAAACATAATATTGTTAATACTATTAAACTACTTTACATCATATTCTTACCACTGTTAAATAATATAGTTTAACTGTACAATTTCAGGCTGGTTTAGTTTGTTTAATTATGGAAAAGCACTCAAAGGCTTAAGGGAAGGAATGCATTCATAGAGGTCTTAAGGGAAATTTTCTCATACACATGTTACACTTCTGGAAAACCATGAAAATGTCATTGCAGCCAGCCCATCTGCTGGGATTTGAACTTCGGACCAAACTACCTGTGTTTAGTGACTTTACCATTTGGCTGGTGATGGGCTTTAATTTTAGGCTGATTTATTATTTTGATATTAAAATGTTCTTTAAAGAGATTAGATGCTGACTATATATATTATGCATCTGTTTTTTTTTGAATGAGGAATTTAATATTTCAATAACACTCAGTGCAGATGGGCCGGCAGTAGTTCTAACAGGCGCTAACAACATGAATTGTAGTTATTTAAATATTTCTCTAACTTCAATACAAAATATGTTATGTATACAAAAGTTACATAAACACATAAAAAAAGTGAGGTGAAAACTTTAGTATTACAGTCCAAAACCTTAACAAGGAATTACCTTTAAAACAGTTTTTAAATAATAAAATATAAAAATTCATGCACATAGTTACCTTCTCTTCTTAAGAAATTTTTTTTTTCATTTCTTTCTTAAACATAAAATGATATAAATAATAAAATATTTTTTTTTTAGAAAATAGGAATTTATAATTCGAATCAGTGTTCCACAAGATATTGTTCCATTTTACTTCAGATTCAGACAGTAGTATACAGAACTAGAATTAAAAATCCTATAATAAATATATTATAGGGTATTAGAAACGTATTTTATAGATCTCACTTTTGGTATAAAACAATACTTCTTGCAAACCATTACTAACTACAGATAAACCAGCTCTAAAAAACTGATTAATCTGTCCTTAGTAATCTATACTTAGTGACTGATTTTGTTATGCTGTTGAGCAATGTACTTACTGATATCTAAGATAAATAAAAAATCTTGTACATCACTGACTGGAAGTTTTCCTGTCTTATTTGGACAGGACTTTATTATCATTAACTGAAAACAATAACACCTTTTCAAGCCTTAAGAAAAGAGGGGAAGGAAAGGGAAAAAAAGAAAGACCTTATAGCTGAACAGATTTATAGATGATATATTTACCGCAGTAGTAACCATGATATGAATTTTAATTAAATTTCAAATATGTCGCCATAAGTCTGGAATACTTAAAATTTCTGATTATATATTACGAAATGACAATACTAAAATGTCCTTTCCTCATGGATTATATTTATGTACAATATTTAAAACATTATTTTCAACTTCATGTAAGTAAAGTAAGTAATATTTATTTTCAGAAATAATACATCCACACGTAGAAAAGAAACATCATAGAAGCAAAAGAATGAACTATGATATCCATGTTGAAAGTAAATTTCATTTTCTTTCAGTTTGAAATATTTATTAATAAAAAAAATTAAGTTTATTGCAGAAATTTCATATAGTAATCAATACAGCAAGAGTTCAGATAATTTAAATTTAAAAAAAGGGGGGAGAAAATTTTGATTTGTAAACCTGCATTTTCACTCGAAAATGCTTAATAAATTTTTCACAGACAAAGCCTTGTTCACAAAGGATGCTTAGCGACAGTGGGCATCATCTTCAAGGCTGAGAGTTCCACTTATAAATGTCTCGAATCATTTTCAAACAGTGTTATTAGAAATAGCACTTTATCCATATACAGCACCAAATTTATAAATGATTTGACTAGCCTTTTTTTCCTTTTTTAAATTAAAAGAGCATAATGTGATGAAAATGAAATTTTGTGTTTTCCATTCTTAAAGCTGCATTAGAAAAAAAAAAAATTATACCACAACAGAGGCTAGAATTATGCAATGTGGATAGAAAAGATCACATTTAAATGTCTGCTTTGATCAAGGTCACTCCTTATCAGCAGTAACAAAATAATTAAAGCATGTTGCAATTTGAAAAACCATAGAACTTGGAAAGACCCAATAGTAGTGATTTTTATTTATACAAGTAAATGTTAAATCAAGTTATTCTTAATTATTAGAGAGACAAGACAAGCAAAAATCTTGAGAAATAAATTTTTATGATGACATTATTATGGTATAATTAAAGATGTTTCTAAATATACCAGAAAAATCAGTGTCACACTTGGGCAGCAAATAGGATAATCAATTTGCATTATAGACATAGAATATAGTCCATAGGTTTCAGAAATGTCTACTGTTAATATATCTTACTATATGCAGAAAATGAATATTGAACTGTATTTCATATTTTACATCATTTTCAATACTATTCAATACTTTAAATGTTTCAAAATTTTGGAAAAGAATAGTTTTCTTCAGTTCCTAAGAATCTAAGAAAAGTATAATGTATGCATAATTTGCAACACAACATTTTGCGTTAAAATTGTTGCCAAAAAGGAACTTAATTTCTGAATATACCATGTATACTTGGAACATTTAGTGTGAAAATGACCATGAAATCATCGGAAATTGATATAACCATTACACAACTGCAGGGTGTTAACCATTTTTTCATTGATGATCTTTCAATGTTATGCCAATTAGATGCTGAACAAAAATTTATTTGGAAAATCATCTTTCCTCTAGTAATGGTATGCCTAAGTGTAAATTAATGGATTGCCAATGAAATCCGTATTAACAGTAAGACTTGAATAGAAGGATACTGATGAAATATGAAATTGTTTATTTCTTAACAACTAATGTACAAAGCCAGCTAAAGCTATGAATGTTATGTCTAACAATAGTAAAGGAGCCATGCCTTATTAAACAAGACCAGTTAATCCATTTTCTCCTAATGGAATCCAGATTTTTCGGCAGATCTTCTTCCAAGCACAGACCAAAAGAGTTCAATGATTCAGAAAGCCGGAAATAATATAAATTATGGGAACAAAATATATTGTATCAGTTTTAGATGTTTTAGGCTATAGAGACAAATATTTATCATATTTGTGTGTGCAGCATGTCTTTTCATATCAAATCAATGATATTCTACAGTTAAAAGAATTTTTCTATATTGCTCATAGTTTTTAACACAGTCATTAAGTTCTGAATTACATGTTGTTGCATGATCTCCTTTTGTTAGGCATGGTGCTATAGCTGGACATTTCCTTTGTATTTGCAGGTGGCTATGTTCATCAGTTATTTTGAGACTAACAAAATTTCGTATTCGTCCTGCATATAAACAACATAAATGAAAATGAGTGAAGGTCACATTCTTTACAGGAGAGGACAATTCTGTAATAGACAGCATCGTTTTCAAGGTCAACTAGATTGATAATTGAATACTTATCAGTTTTCAGATGCTGAAGTTTGGAGCTTGACAAATAATCCTTATACATGAAGTTACACCTCACTTCAGCTTTTCAAGTGTGGTCAGTTAGCACTTCATATTTATTTTGGAATCTCGATGAGAAGGTTCCATACTAATTGAAGAAGGTGAATTGGTTCTTTTCCATATTGTTACACAGAAAAATTTGTTTGCATGTAACATGCATTTGCATGTTTAATCTCGTCAGTAGAGCATGGAATGGAAACATACGTGATCCCTCTGGCTCAGTCCTTTTTTATGTTTACTTTTACCATTCATTTAGTCAGCATTGCAATTATACTGTTTAAGTTGCATTGCATTAAATAGATATCCATTCCAAAAATGCAGTTATTCATACATGGTTATTGCCCCTTCAATACAAAAGTATTATTTTAATCCTCTGAGTTCAAAGCCTTTTGGAGCTGCTCATGAAAACCTATATTTAAATGGCATTTATTAGCTAAATTTTTATAATCATTTTAGTCTGTTTTCATAACTTTTATTTATTAAGATTATATTACTAAACACATTATTTACATTGCTAAAAAAATAAGAAAGCAATAAATTGTAATCTTATGTATATCAAGTGAAAAAAAATCTCATGCCTGGATAAAGGCAGTCGTGCCACTCACAGGGTTAAGAAGAAACTAATTACCAACACATTTTATTGGTATCCTGGTATCTTTAATGATATTTAGCAAATATAATGTTTAGCTTTGTTTAAAATAATTACGTTTTAAATTACTAAAAATTTTAATTTTCTTTGAAAATGAAAAATATACACAAATTAAAAATAAATTATGCAATATTATATTCTAAATGCTTAAAATTAGGCAAAAAAGCAACCTTAGATTGGCATAGATTTGAAAACTATCTTTTCAAGATCAATCACAAAGATTCCAGTTCTTCAAAAGCGAAAAGCTGTGTCAAAA
Source organism: Stegodyphus mimosarum (assembly GCA_000611955.2). NCBI lineage: Eukaryota > Metazoa > Arthropoda > Arachnida > Araneae > Eresidae > Stegodyphus > Stegodyphus mimosarum. The sequence goes on from KK116363.1 coordinate 318,674, forward strand.
ATCTTTTGCTTCTGAAGAACCAATTTCTGATCGCAAACAGAATTTTATTCTAAACCTCAAAATAAACAGAATTTTATTCTAAACCTGTGCCAATCTACGGTTGCTTTTTGCTTAAATTATACACTCTTGCAACTAGATATAAAATGTTATTTATATTACAAGTTATTAAATAATAATAATAGAGTACTTCTCCTCAGGAGAATTTGTCTTGAAGCCAGTACATACTCCTCAAGATGGTGACCATCTAACACAATCAGCAATGTTGAATACATCTCAAGAATATTTTAGAAGTACACATGTTGGAAACAGCAAATTACCAAGATGATTCAAGAAGAAATTAAGTATTTTTTTGCTTGCAAATGTAGGAAGACTTTCATCCAGCTTCATATAAAATTTATTTCATGCTGATTTTTAAACATTATGTAAGTTTTTATTCAGTAAGCTACATTTATTGATATGAAATTATTTTTTCAATTTATATGAAGAATTTATATTAATTAAGTAGTCACATAATACATTTTTTCCAATTTAGAAAAGTTTAAACTACAGATGCAAAACTAATGAACACATCCATATCTATCAAGGCATACTTCTAATTTCCTTTTTGTAGAAACTACAAAGAATACATAAATCTTATTTTACGTATCTGTTACATTTAAGAATGAGAGTCCCGAACTATACATGTTTGCGAGATAATGGCGCATATAAAGTATATGTATAGATGCATAATAAATGGTCCTTTTTTTTCTGTTTTTTATTGATGATAGTGGACTATGTACGTTTTTGTGTACATTTTTTATTGATGCTAGTGGACTATCCTGGGGGATAATGGCACATATAAAGTATATGTATAGATGCATAATAAATGTTTTTTGTTTTGTTTTTTATTGATGATAGTGTATTCTACAATCTACTTGTGAACCCCCAATTAAAAAATTAGATGATAATTTAGTGATGCAATTGTGTTCAATTCTTCCTCTCCCCCGCCCCAAAAAAATTTATGTGGTTGCCTATGTTCTGGACACTTTATTAAAAATTTATCTCAATGGATAAAAAACCTACTATATGTACATTTTACAAGCTGTGTGATAAATAAAAGTTAGTATGAAGAATTAAAAAGAAATTATACAGCATCAAAAACAAAATACTCAAGATATTCAGATGTAGGATACATACTTTGTGCAGCATTTTTACTTTGAAGATAATGTTGATGGCTGGGATTCTTGCTGTTTCGCTCTGGCATATTTTTCAGTGGCTAATATTTTTCTTAGAAACTGTTTTGTTTGATCTTGCATGTTCATAAAAATTACTACATGAGTATTTGAAAATTCATTTTCAAGATTAAATACTCTTTTATTAGTATTGACATCCGTAATTTATTTCTGAAAAGGTTATATTCATAGGACAGACACTGCACAGGACCAACATGGTGCAGAATAAGATGGACTAGTTACCAACATATGATTAGCATTATAAAATAGAAATTTTGATAATGATATAATAATGAGTAAGAGGATTATGCACATATATCTTCTACACAGAACTCGATAACGACACACTGTGTGATGGGCATTGTATAATTTGGCCAAAAACATATAATCAAGAACAAAGATTTTGATTATTACTGTTTTAATCTATGATTGATTGAATTAATGATTGACAACACATAGAGAGAAACCAATTTTCTAGTTGCCTTGTTGATCCTGTGGCAGTATAGAAGTTATTTCTACGCAGTGTCAGTTCTGTGTTGCATTCCGTTCATGAACTCCAAATGTAGATCATAGTTAAATGTGCATAATGAAAATAATGCACTGTACTACAGCTGAAGAATTTACCAGCAAAACTGATTAAGTAGATGTACAAGATGTAAATGTCTCATTTAAAAATTCTGGTCATTTTTCAATCTCAAACAAAAGCTCGTATGCAATTATAAATCCCAGATATCTGATAACTCTAGTTACACTGAGGTAGACTTTCCTATACTTTTAAGGTGGCTAAAATTTCAGTAGTGAATCTCAAACAGAAAATAATTTACAAATTTTAAAATGTAACTTTTTTATTCGAAGCTGTTTAATCATGTTACACTTAAAATATTGAAGGGAGAATTCAGTAGTACCCCTTAAAAGTATCAAAGTGCTTATTGTGCAGTTTTTGTATACTTCTAAATTTGAAATAATTCGTATTTGAAAATTATATACATAATACTAAATACATAATTAATATAAAAATAAAGAATATAATATGCATAAAATTAAAATAATCATCAAGATTATTTATAATAACAACTAACATATTTTTGGTATAAAATGCATTCTATACTTGCTCTATACTGTAACAATTGTTTGGCACAAAAACAGTTTTAAAGAAATATTTTTACAGTCAACAAAAGATATAATTATGTTAGATTGTTTTAACAAAATAAGAATATTTTTTAAAAATAATGAAGAATAAATTTATGTATGAAATCTTGCTATAATTTAACTTTCTAATAAAAGAAATTAACATAAAATTAAACACATTTTCAACAAACATAAATCAAATAAATTAATTTCTCATAAATAATATGAGGCAGAATTTTTTTGCTTAAACAAGAAAATTGTACATTAATGATATGGTTCATGATTAGTAACATACCATATACATAAAGATCACAGAACATTTCATTATACTATGATTTTCAACAAGTGAAACACACATTAGTATCAACTACTTTATTACAAAAGTGGAAGCAAAGGTAATACTTTTAAAATGCAATCACTTTAATTTATAACTGATATGAATAATTTATAGTCATATAATTTACTAAACTGTTTCATTTCTTTGTCAGTAATGCTAGCCATAAAACTAATTTACCAAGCAGAATATTCTAATCAACATTTCCATAATAGTTAAGGCAACTATTATTTAAATTTTACACTGACACAGAAATGATTCAATCACACTGAAATAAAATTGCAAAATATTACAGCAACCACAATAATCTTAAAATTAAGGATATTTGTTAAAGAGAACATTTATTGTGTCTGGTATGTGCAGTATCTCATTCAACGAGCAAATGATATGGTTAAATGTTCGAAGCAATAATAATTAGGAATGCTAAATAATTCATTACTAAATGACATTTTACTTAAAAAATGTTTATCAGTGCAGTACATCTCATTTTATATTCATAGCATATTATTGTAAATTAAATTTTAAAGTAGTTTAGAGAATTTACGAGATTATTAAACGAACCAGATTATATAAAACAAATTCTTCTACTCTGAGATATGTAACATACAATATTAGAAATATTGTATTTACTCACATATTTTCCCTGCTTTTATTACTAATTTTACTGCTTGAAAACAGGGAGGGGGGAAAACACATGGAATATACTGTTTTTAAAGAAATGACTTAAATGATAAATATAGCACATAATATTATTAAGTGTTCTTACACAAAATACTTTTCTATTTGTGCATACATTTTCATTGTCATCATAAATCATGATGATCTAGAGCGAAAATTATGCAAGGGGAGAATATGTGATTAAATACAGTATTAATTACAATAAGTGTAATCATTTTATTCATTACAATAAGGCTGTAAATTCTCAATTTAAACAAAAATGATTCATTGGATGTATGATCATGTATTTTTTAACATGTCTGCTATGGCAAGTTGGCAAATTTTGGGATTCCGTTCTCAGAAAACAGTTTGATTTAACCATATTATTCAAAGCCAAAAGTATATAGATTAAAAGAGCATTATTTACAAAGTATTCCAACCACTCAGTACCAAAAAAAATCCAAGAAATCTTTTGTTAAATCTGTGCTTAAGCTAAAAAATGTCAAGAAATGCATTACTTCTATCCAATTCTGTGAAAATAAAAAAAGTTACTTTATGCACAAGATTGGTTTAAAAGTAATGCATAAAATAAAAATATTTTTCTCTTCTCTAATTTCACTTTGAATAAATAATAACAGTGAAATTATTAAAAAGTTTTATGTATACTTCCTGTTTATTTATTGATACAGTTCAAGTAATCAAGCCATGATTTTATATTTTTTCCCAGAAGCCACCTTTCCTTAAATACTTACGCTTTATGACTGTACTTGTAATGGTATGAAAACGACAGGTAAAAGCACTTTAAGGTATCTGATAGTTAGCAGTTGGCATATTGAATTACAACAATTAGATGTATCATTAAAAAATAATTTCAGAGTTTTTATTGCACAATTTACCGTGTTATTTGTTTTTAAATCAAGTTTTATCAAGAAATACAATTACAGTTTGAAAGACAAAAGCTGGGCAGCCTAATGTAATGATTTAAAAAATTTTGGAAAAAAAAACTATCCTAAAGACATCTCTAATGTCATTAACTATAAATCTCTGAATTTTTTTCAGCAGCAAGTATTTTAGATTGAATCATTAAAAATTAAAAATATGACAATCTATTTTCTAGTCAAATAGGTTAGAACTAACTGCTTGGATTGAAACAACTTAAAACACTCCCATTTTTATTGCAAAGCATAAACAACAATCTTCAATGGGAGACTGGAATACTGAAGATCCCATATAAGAATTCGAAGGAATGGCCTGAAATATTGCAATAGGTTTATGCAGCACGTGTATTACGTACAGATAAAGTAGTATTGGGAATAATAAAAAATCAATATTACAAAACTTATACTGTCCTTCCCCCTTTTCATTAGAAGTAGTAGGTATGTTTTACTTTGTATACATATTTTTTTTAAGTTTATACAGAAAAAATACAATTCCAAGCATTATTTTACTACAATAACTGATATTTTACTTTTTAGAAATATATATATCTAACATACAAGTAACTATTCAAAATAACTGAATAAGCAAAGACATTAAATTTGTTATCACAAGCATTTCTGTACTATACACTTTTAAATTCAAAATTCTTTGTTATTTATAAATAGCAATTATTTAAGTGGGACACATGTGCAATACTAGTTTATTCTCACTAGCTTACCACATTTCATAACTTATTTTATATTACCTCCATTTATTCAACATATCTGGTTAGAATATAATGTGCTATATGGAAAAAAGTCTTTAGAAAGCCAGTTCAGTAATAAAAATTAATGATTTGAATACATCATACCTGTAAGCTTTTCTATGAAACTGCAATTAAATTTCTCCAAAGCTACATATCTGCTATTCGCATACATCTGCTGACTCAATCATAACAAAGCTGTTCACTTTTAATAAGGTATACATAAAATATTACATAAATACAATCAGTTTGTAAGATTGCAGAAAAAGTGTAACACTCATGCTTAAAACATACAATAAATAGAAACATGAAGGACATAAACTACCAAGAAAGTTCAAGAAATCCAATTAAACTGACACACAAAACTAAGTGACCTCTTAAATATGTCATTTTGGGAGTCCTGGTTATCACCACAATTTCAGAATTCCTACATGCATTAAAACAACTGGTATGGAACATCAAAACTTCTGCAATAAACTCATGTTATATACGATATTAATAACTTGGATCAGAGGTTTGTTTGGCAAAAAAACACATTTTCAATGGAAACTAGTATTATGGAATGAATACATCATGCTGCATTACTTTTCAATTTGTTATTCATAGCTATAAGCTAAATACACAGTTTCTGCCAGAATGTGTCATCCTAATTGTTTAGCTTGACAGTGACAACGCTGTGAATTATTCTTGTGTTATGGACATGGTCTTTGGTTGCTACAAATTAAAACATAAATGCTTTGAAATACAGGAAACATTTTAGATGATTAGGCAATGCCTACACAGATACTAGGTCTAGCAGTTTCTTAGGAACAAGTTGCTTGTATTTCAGTAATAAATGCTGTTTCATGAAGTATGCTGCATTCTGATGCAATTTGAGGACATGAAAGTATCGATAAGGAAGTGGCCAGCTCAAAGCAAAACACTATGTATAAGCCATCATGAATAAATCTGAATGTTGGCTTCAAAGACTGCACATCCAATTTCTTTATCAGAATAACCTCTATTCAGAAGAGAAAATGAAAAAATGTAATTATAACTCATAACCAGAATATTAGTGAAAAGAATGCAAAATATAATTTTGGCCAGAGGTGAGTAATTCTTTGATTCAACTATAAAAATATCATATTATATAAAAAGTACATACACTTTTTTTCACGTAGTGTACTTCTCGAGCATAGCAAAGAATCATTTAATAGTTTTTATATTGCTTTTATAAAAAGGATACTTAAAATGGACTAAAATATACTTTTCTAAATCTTCAAATACATACACATAGCTTAATGGTTAATATTTTATAAATATAACAAAAAGTATTTTAAAATGATACACATGAATGTAATTATAACCAAAATCTCACTGAAAATATACTGAAAAAAAATGCAAAATATAATTTTGGCCACAGATGAGTAGCTGTTTGATTCAACAATAAATACCACATTATAGAAAAAGCATGCAGACTTTTTTCCATTTAGTGTACTTCTCAAATATAGCAAAGAATCATTCAATTGCTTTTATAAAAAGGATACTTTTAATGGGCTAAAAATTACTTTTCCAGATCTTCAAATACATGCACATACCTTAATGGTCAATATTTCATTAATATAACGAAACGTATTGTAAAATAAATACACATGGATCCAATGATGAATAAACGGACATTCCTTTGCAAACTTCCATGCAAAAAATTCTACATACTATTAAAAAACACTGCTGTTTTAAAAAGATTTTCTTTTAATTTGGTAAGTTGATATGAAAATTAAGAAATACAGTAAACTCTTGCCGAATGCAAGGGTTATATCGTAATCATATTGCATGTGTGGCAAAATTACGTTCCACAAAGTTAACTTCTTTATGAAAAAAAACTAGTTAGATATAGTTCAGATAAAGAAAATAAGTATAATTTATACAAATTCTAAATATTATTGTAATTAAAAGGAGAAAATAAAACAAATATTAATTGAAAGGATTTTTATTATTGCTTAAAAAGTAGATATGGCATATTTTTTTTTTTTTTTTAGCTGATGATTTTTGCTTGGGATAATGTCTGCTGGGACGCATTAAAAGTTTTGTGGTAAGTAGTGCAAAGTTTTTCAATACCTCTTATAAACTGTTACTTCTTTCTTCATCTGGCTCAATCTCAATTACAAAATCAGACAGTTCCTATACTTACATTAAAGACTCATTTCAGTATTACTGCTTTCACCATCTATTAGGCGTTATAAGATTATCTAATTTTTCAGTTGTCATTTCATGATCTTCATTCTCAATTCTTTAATTTCTGCTTCTTCGCAACCTGTTGCTTTTCGCTCCATTTTTCCAATTGCTAGAAATCCTTTAAAGTTGTTAACAACTTCTGACCAGAGCACAACTAAAATGTGCTTTGCTTCGCCTAATGCTTTATTTGCAGAGATGCAGGCATCCTGACATAATGAGTTTTAAATGGTTTTTTTTTATGATTCCTTGATCCACTGCTATTAAAGAAGTGCTGTTAAGTGGAAGGAATAAAACACCAACATATGGATGCATTGTTGTGAGGGCTTCAGCAGCATGTCCTGAAACATTATTGAGGATTAGGTTAACTTAAAAGCTCAGATTTTGCTGCTTTAAGCAATGTTAGAATTCTTTTAATAAAGGAATTTTGAAGGCAGTCATTAAAGAGGACTATTGCAATGAAGCCTATGCTCTGTAGTGTATCATGTATAATTGAAATTCTTGCATTGGGCGAATTAAAAGGAGAGAACACATTTATGCAAAATTACATTCAGCAAGGGTTGACTGCATCACAGATCGATACCTATGATTAAAAAATATCATTCATAAATCTGTATTCAGGCATTAAATACGGCGTATCAAAATAAATGAAAATTTTCTTACTAATCAGGTTGAAAATATTACACTGCTTTTTATTGAGATTTTACAGAATCAAATTTATTTATTACAAAATATAATAAGAATACTCCTTTAACTGTTTAACCCATTAACCACCAAAACTATAAGGAATGATTTTTTTTTCTTATACAAATAATAATCAATATTAAATACTTGTAACATAAATTTACATTGAAAATAATAATTTAAAAAAAAAATGCTGTTACCTGTGGAAAAATCAAGTGTTGTGTTTACGCAACATCAGTGGACCAAGAATACAGATATTCAGTGAGTATGATTGTACTTGTGAAGTTTTCTCTAAGTGCAGCACTGGATTACTTTTTAGCTGTATGATGATTTTACTAATTAATTTAATATCAAATTTTACATTGTACTTCTTTTAAATAAATCAATTATTTCTAACTGAAAGATTCATTCATGAAAAGCTTCAATAAAATCATGATGTACAGCTACATTACATACTTTGCATCTATAAACAATCTGGCTATGGCATTCTTTTGCGACGAAGTCTTCCGTTATCCTAAGACTTTACGATAAAATGACTACCATCTCTTTGCAGTAGCTTTTGAATGCTGAATTTACTAAATCTTCCTGTTGCTGATGTATTTCTGGATAATTTTACACTTTCTATTGGAGTTTGCAAAAGGAATAATGAAATCTCGCATCTGAAATCTAAATCATAATTGACAGTTCCTTTTAATCCATTTCAAGCTTTCAGTTTTTGGTTTTTAAACTTTGTATGACTAGCACTGTTTTTAGAAAGCTGAAACTTACTTCTTACATGAACTTCACCAAGCAGTATCATTTGGTAAAACATTATTACCATTCCTTTAGTCTTCCACACTAGCTTCTGCAATTTCTGGTGGCACAACAACAATATTAATTCCATTCTGGTCATTATTATCATCTGTTGTTTCATCGAAAAATCTTTGAATGGCTTCTTCTAATATAAGGTACTTCATTCTAGGCATTTTTTAAAGCATGGAATGAATATCAACCATAGCATCTAAAGGCATGAGTTAAAAAGGGGAATACCCTTTTTCCACTGACGTTGTACCAACGCAACACCTATATTCTCTTCCATACCACACAAATACAAACAACTGATTGATAAGTGGTGATCTTGGCTAAAATTAGATCCCCTCTAAAGACGGTGATTCTTTCGCTATATTTTTTCAGCAAAAGTACCTGGTTGAAAATTTTGCTTCAAGTACAAGACTAATTATTATAAACAAAATTATCATTGAAGAGATATATTTTTTACAGAAATAATCTTCATAATATTCCTTATACAAAATCATCCGCTAATATAGCTTTGGTAGTTATATTTTTATAGGTATTTATATTGACCGTTGTGTCAACGTAACACCAGTAGTTAATGGGTTAAAAAATTCCATTCATTTCAAAATTCTGTCAAAAAGCTGTATGAAAATTTTTAATTTACCAGGGCACAAATGATAATATCTAAGCTTTACATTTTCCTAAGTCCTTTCTTTTAAAAACATATTTGTCCTATACTACTGATTTTCTTCTTTGTATAATTAAACCTTCAAATAAAGAATTTCCCTTTCTCCACATAATAATTGTCAACAAAAAAATAGGGGAAAAATAATTACATAATTAAAAAATATATAAGTCACATTACATAATTTTTCCTTCTTCTTTCCAAGTCATAATCACATGAAAATAATGGTTCTACATTTTGCCTAATTCATTTCGGGGGAAAGCTATTTACTGAATAGTAAAAGTTACAAATATACAGGTATGAATAAATCAATAATTCATGCAGCAACATGACAGTGATGCAGAAGTGAAAAACAAAGATGTCTAAAATATTATACATTTCTTAATAACTTAAGAGGGAAAATCTGATGGCCGAGTAAACATCTGAAACATGCTACAATGAATATTTAAACTGTATTTAACAAATGGTGAGGTAGCAAATCTAGAAAAGTGCAAAAATACTTTTTCAAAATACATACAGATATTTATTTTTTTTTAAGAAAGGATATAGTAAAAATACCTTTATAAAAAGTTAGACTGTGAGAGAACATGTACTCAAACCACTAGCACATAAGAATAAAATTGTGAAATATGTAAAAGATAGTTTAGCACATTTATGTTAATAACATATCACAGGAAAATATGTAAAGATGGCTTTAACATAAACAACTGAGTTTGTTTTTAAAGACTATACATAACATATACCAGCAGGACAAAATAACATTACGTGCAGAACTATATATTCCGTTAATATTTTAATTATTAACAATTAGTACTGTTCAATAATTTAACAGTTTTATAATACAAAGAAATAATCAGCAATTAAGACCATACATAAAGTAAGCTTGTGACAATTTTTAACATTTCATATATATTATACACAGAGTATCACAATTAAAATTGCAATAAAAAGACATATTAAACTTTGATTAAACTCTAATGCAGAATATAAACTGAATAATGCCCAAGTCAGCATGAAACTTTCTTTCATAGCAATCAGATGAAATGTGACTAGAAAATGAGAATGAAATGGAATCATTTCATTATAATTAGTGCAAACAGCTAATACAGTACAAAACCATGATAGTCAAACAATATAGCTGAAAGTCTAAAACATCAATCACAATACTTTGAATGAAGATCCTTATTTATCTGGACCTAAAGTGTTGTTCGTTCATCTAGTACAACTTCCACTTCATTTTCTACCAATGATTCTGTATCTTTGTTCAGTTGAGAACTCTGACTTCTATTAAGAGCAATAGCTGCTGCAATATCACTTCTCATTCGATTTTTTCGTTTCTTACAGAAATTAGCCTAGAGAAGGAAAACATACATAAAGCAATTTCCACACTCTGATAAAGCATTATTCCACATAAAGTTAAAAAATTAACACTGTGAACTTAACACTGTAAAGTTGAAACACTGTGCATTTCTTCCTTCATTACAGATTCCTATGGCATCCCATTTATAGTCATAAAATACTTTTTATTTCATATCAAATTATTTGAGAAAAGACATTCAAATAAAAAAAATAAATAAATAAATAAAAATAAAATAAAAAAAGACAATTACACATACAAGTTAATGCAATTATAAAAATATTAGTACTCATAATTGAATGTAAATTCTTAAAAAATTATAATAATAGTACAGAAAAGATGAAATAAATACTTTTGCTAAAATCTTGCATGAAAATATAGTGCACATTAAATGAACACATATATTTAATTTTTATTTATTAATAAATACATTCATATGTATATATTTCATACAATATAATTCTAATTCATCCTAAAAGCAGAAATAAAATATTTAAACAGTCAAATACCAAAAATCCGCTGACCTGAAATCCACACTGCCTCTCAAAGTATAAACATTGAATTTATAGGTTCCAGACACCACAGAATGGAGAATGAAATACCGAAGAAAAAATATTTATCCAATAATGATGTCATAATTACTGAATAATAATGATTCTGTGTTAGTGGCAGAAAAAAGATCTTATCCCAGAAGAAGTTTTTAGTATGAATGATGAGCTCAGATAAGCCAACACCGGCATATCAGATAACTGATGATGAAATCATTGGCTCAGTTTTGAAGTCAGCACAGCAAGAAAATGATTCAGACACAGATAATGAATTTGATAGAAGTGAGAAAATATCTTTTAATGAGGGTTTGGAACATGGTGAAAAATACCTAAAATATTTAGAACAACAGAGCTGTGTCACAGAGCAAGAGATTATGACCCTGCAGAATTTACAAAAAAAAA
>KK116363.1:330440-380257 GCA_000611955.2 Stegodyphus mimosarum
TAGTATCCCTTATTTTTACACGTCTCTATTGTATATGTCCTTAATGCTTTAAAATATTCCTGTAATTGCTAATATAAATGAATAATATAATAAATATATACATATAATAATTTAAGGCATATAATAAAATAATGTATATTATTGTACATAATAATTTAAGTAAATGTATCTAATATGCCTTATTTATTTCACACTTTTGGTCTGAATATTATGATTTGGCTTTTCTGTCCTGAAATCTGCAAAATTCGCACAACCTCTGGTCCCAAGCATTGCGGATTTCTGGACTTCTACTGTATAAGAAAAATCTAAAAAATGTTGCAGAACAAAAATATTGTTAAAAGCTTTTTTTTTTTGTGTGTGTGCATGTGTGTGTGTAGTAAAGTATAATATTGTTCTGAATTTTGTACATAGATAGACAATTTTAGTGAAATTATACATGAAATTGTTGCATTTTATTTGTATAATGTAACATGAAAGGCTGGAAAGAAATGACACTCTGCCAAAAAATAAGAATACAGAGGCAAGTCTATATAACATTGAATAAATGGCTACCTTACTAATTCGGCACGATATTAGCAAGCTGGCAACGGTTTTGGTAACTAATTTTTGTCGCCAAATTTGGCAAAAAATCAGCAACAGTTACCAAACATGGAGGCCATTTGACGACATTTTGGTCCTGTCCCATAATAACTGTAATGGATATTGTAATTAAATAACTAATTGATTTCTATATTAGCTGTAACTGTATTCGGCCCTCATATGCCTTCCAGTAATTTCAAGAAGCAGAAAGTACTAGAGATTTCTCGGCAGTTGGAAGAAAACTATATAAGATTTTGGACAGCATCAGTTTTTTAACAGTTGTTAGTTCAACATGGTTTGGAGTATACCATTAGCAGTATCTCTGCATTAGCTTTGCCCTTCAGAAGCACTTTGCATTAAGTTACACTTAATGTCCTCAGTAGTTTAAAGTGTAACTACTGATTGTACTCTGTGATACAGTGAAGAGCTGTATGAATATTTCTGCAGAAAATTTTATAACTATGAAGTGCTTCTTTTAGTAAAATAAACTTTATCGAGCTATTGTCAGTTCTGTGTGCATTCAATCTATTACAAACCCTTACATATGCAACAATACTTACCCACTCTCCCTGGCCCAAAGCAAGGTAAATTTAAAGATACTTGCTTTAATATATGACTGATGTGAACAATGATGAAAAATCATATAAGAGTAAATTAAAATAAAGATAATTAGATGACAAAAGAAATATAAAAAGGATACATTTTAAATTATATCATTAACAGCAATGATTCTATAATACTACTTCATATTAAGTTAATGTCTATTAAAAGCCTCCAAAGTTGTATAATTTCACTTGCAAAAATGGACCGACATAACAAATTTGACAAAGCAAAATGCTGCTAATAAAAAAACTTTTGTTGTGAAAATTTGTATTCTGAATGCAATTGATTAGATGAATAAAAATTAAATTGGCAAAGCAATTAAATGTTCTCATCTGACAAAAAGGAGATTTTTTGATACATCCCAAATATTCTAGTTTATATATATATATAGCCCACAGTTTAAGAGAAAATATTAAGTATATAACTGTGCTAATATATAATGAACATTTTAGAAGAAGTTATTGACAATAGCAGAGCTGAGAGTCTAAAATAAAAAGAATGAAAAGCCCTGAAATGATATTATCAACTAAAAATTACTAAATATCTGGTACACAGAAAAGTTTCAATAATCTCCTTAATAAAAATATTAGAAAAATTCTAAAAATTTACTTGTACATAAAAAGCAATATTACAAGTACAGAAATTTCTGATATTTAAATATGATTTGATGATAACTAAGATTTAGATTTTGAAACTAGCTTTGTATAGGTTGATGCTGAAAATCTGATATCTACCATCCTTTCAATATCGTGAAAAATTTAACCTAATATATTCCATATTTATTAATTAAGATCAATGACTAAAACATTCAAATTAAAAAATAAATAAATAAATGCAAGAGCACTAGTACACATATAGTCATAAATATTATTATGCTTACTCTTCAATTGGGCTAGAACTATTATTGTACCTCATCTTCAATTGGGCTAGAGTATTACTGGCAAAAAAATATTACTGAAGGCAGAGAAAACACACAAGCTGAAGATGGTGAAGATAATGCATATGTAACTGGCATTACTACAATTATATGAAATGCATTTATTCTTGATTGAAGGCCGATTTTTACGTCCTTGTACAAAGTAAAGAAAGTATTGTAATCAAGAAAAATTTCAGGTATCATATTTCAGTGAAAATATCCATTTTGACCATGCTTGAATGCATCTGAATGGTGTTTTTTGCATAACATCTGTATGTACAGATAGAATAACGGACTCTTTTTTCTAAAATGAATTCCGAAGAGATTTTTCATGGCATCTGTTTGTACGTATCTCGCATAACTAAAAAATGAGTACCTGTAGAACACTGAAATTTTGTATATGGGACCTGCTATAACATATAGTTGTGCATCTCCCTTTTTTGTTGCAATCGGCCACACCAAACACACACACACACATATATATATAAGCTCAGGTTTTTTTTTTTGTTTGTTTTTTGTTTTTTTAATTCTTATATATTGGTAAATTGAAGATGTTTCTGCTTTAAAAATGATTAAATTATGTTGTTCCTATGTTCCAGTTATACTTTTTATACCTTTAGTTAATGTGCACACGATAATTGTAGAATAATTTAATAGGCAGTGCAAGGAATCATGTGGTGTCTACATCAGATATTTTAAATCAACAATGCTTACTGATATCTTTTCAAAAACTTAAATGGTACATATTAACTGAAACACAAACCAAAAAAAAAAAAATAATAATAGTCAAACAACATTAATTCATAGTGATAAAAAATAACCTGAATGAAGTCAAGAATTATGTATCTTCAACTAAAATTTTAAATCGTAATAGTTTTATAATGCAAAGAGGCAAAATCCACGGGATAAAATAGTGGAATCTCAAGGAAAATATGTAACCTGGAATTTAGAAAATTGTTAGTCCAAAGCCCCAAGTTTAGGCTAGCATTTCCTTCCTTCCCTTAAAAAAGTTATGTAAAACATTTTATAAATAACTAAAAAGTACCTAAATATGCATTTTATTATATATTCTTCTAGTTGAAAACCACTCCTACAAACTCAGTATAGTGAAAATTTTAAAATGTATACCATAATGCCTATTTAGTTAGTTTCTAACTTGCAAATTTTCTTCACATCTTGTAGTCAATTGTTGGCAATGTAATCGATACCTTTTACAATGATTAAGATTTTTATTTAAGTAGACAGCATTTAGGTACAGTAAAGATTTAAGTCTGGGATTCTTGACAGCCATTTCAGTGAAATCAGTGAAATGCTCTTTGAATCAGATAGACAGTGATTTGGGTTCAGTGACAGAAGCAGTTGCCTTGCTGGCACATTCCATTTCCACCTGGATGTCTGAAAAACTTGAAAGGATGTAAGTGGTCACCCAGCAGACCTACCTACTTTAAGTTCACAGTGCAAATGTGGAATTTACAAGTACGTGAATACGGCAAGCAGTGACATAGAATTTCAAGTGAAAACACCATAAAAAGATGCAAAAAGATGTACTATTTAATTTCACATGCATATTCACAGAATGCCGAAAGTTCAGCTTTCATTGTAGATAAAGCAACTATTCTTTATTTGTTTCACTTCCAATTTATAAAAATTTTACCTAATTTAATGAAATAACCTCCAAATGATTTTCCATTTTTAGTGGTTCACCAACTTGTATCTGAAGTAGCATTTCATTTCCCTTTGTCTGAAGTATATATTAAGCATGCATTTTGTGTTCCTTTAATGTATTTAAATATCCTCTTCACAGCTTTCCAGTGTTTCTCTCAGGGATCTTGATTATGTCTTGACATATTACTTACAGCAAAAGCTAAGTCTGGCCTTGTGCCTGTTGCTAAGTGCATCAATGAACCTAACACTTCTTGATATTTTGTCTTCAACACAGGTGGCGAAGATACTATGTCATCACGATTTTCACCCAATATTCCTCAAGTCTTGATAGGTTTACATTCATTCATTTCAAAGTTTTTTAAGATTTTAGTTATATAGTTTTCTTGACTGAGTATAAGTTTTCCACATTCTTGCCGGATGTCTATTCCTAAAAATTTGGGTGTTTTAGTGACTTCTCATAACGTAAATGATTTAGATAGTTGAGAGATGATGTTATCTATCTTAGAATTTGAATTTCCAATCACTATTAAGTCATCCACATACACTGCTATGATAAGATAGCTGATCTTATCTTTATAAACACATGGATCTGATTTTAATCTAGTTAAATTCCGTTCCTTAAGAACTTTACATAATTCTTCATACCAGCATTTTCCTGATTGTGGTAATCCGTATATACTTTTGTTCACAAGATATACTTTCATGAGATCCGACATGAATCCAGGTGGTTGTTCCATGTGAATTGGTTTATCCAAGTATCCATTCAAATATGAAATTTTTACATTGAAAAACCTTATTTTGTAGTTTTTGTAAACTACAATCGACAGCAATGTTCTAAAGATTGCAAGTCTCATTACTGAACTAAATCCATCTTCATAAACAATTCCTTTTCTTTGCTTAAATCTAGTTGCTACTAGTCTTGCTTTGTAAATCGTTTTTAAATTTCCTTTTTCATACCTTTTTGAGAATTTCCAGCAGCTCTTAATAACTTTCTTATCAATGGGTCTTTCAACTAATTCGCAGGCTTCATTAGCCTCCATTGAACTCAGTTCTTCTATCACTGCATGTAGCCAGAATTTACTTTCAGCAGATTCTACAACTTCATCATATGTCTTAGGTAATTCTTCATTTGTATTGTATACTACATAATCTTTTGATTTTTCTGGGGGCTTTGCTGCTCTCGCTGGTCTTTCCTACACAGAATTTCCATGACTATCATTTCAAGGTTCTTCATTTATTTGTGGATACTCTATTATTGGCATTTCCAATGAATTGTTTTCGTCATGTTCATCAGTGTTTAATGGTAAAACTTTCTCAGCTTCTTCATCCGCTGCATTATCTTCTCTATGGTATCTGCCAGTTATTTTTGAATTGTTTACACTGCCATTAGTTTGTTCCTTGTAAAAAATAATAAGTTCTTCTAAAATTTGATTTTTATTGAATTTTAAATAATTTTCTTTTAGTAAAGGTGATCCAAGTTTCAGCTCGTTAAAGTTTACATCTCTCACTTCTTTGGATTTTATTTAGTTTAAGAATATAAATTTTCTATGCTTTTCACTTCATGCTATAGCCTAGCATAATGCCTTTTCGAGCTTTTAGATCCATCTTTCTATGTTTTTCTCGTCTTATATGAACATATGCTTCACTTCCAAATCTTTTAAGATAAGTAATGTTAGGCTTGCATCCTGTATACAGTTCATACTGTGTAAACCTTTTATCATTTTTCTGATTCCTGTTATTCACATGTACAGCTACTTGAATGCTTTCAGACTATAGTAAGTTCGTGTTTAATTCCCATTTTTTCAAAAAATTCTTTTATACTTTCAGCTAAAAATTCACTACCATTATCACTATGAATTCTTTTTAGTTTCTTTCCTGTTTGTCTTTCTTCTTGGATAATAAGCTTGATTAAAGGTTCTGAAGTTTCACTCTTCTTCTCTATTGTTATCACAAATATGAAATTACTGTAATCATCTACCACTGTTAAAAAATAACAACTTTTGTCTACTGATTTCTCAATTGGTCCAATTAAATCTATATGCCATAATTCTAAAATATTTTCAGACTGCTTAAATTTCACACTTTTATAAGATGTTCGTGCCATTTTTTCTAATGTACAAAGTGTAGCATTCATTATTTTAATTAACCAAATTATTTTTAGTTTGAACTTTCCTATCGAATTCTCAAAGTTTCAGTTGCTGCCCGAATTTAGCGCGAGTGAGATATTTATGCAAATCGCATATATCTGTTAGCAGTTTAAAAGGCAAGAGTTAACGAGGGGAAAGACAGAGCCTTGGATTTATCGCCGTAAGGCTGTGCGCGCAAAGATTTCCTCTGTCTACTGAAAGTTCGCCTTCATAGGCAATTTGCAATTACCAGTGTTTGCTAGTGAAAATTCGCATTTATTGCATTTCACTAAGAGTTAAGCTTCCCTCGCCGTCCTATTTAGAATTTAGTTAGGTATTGAATTTGTTAACACACTTTAGTTTAATATTATTTTAGTTCAGCCCAAGTAGTGGCTTACTCTCGATTTGAAGAGTTGTAAATATTTGAATAAAGGGTCACTTTTAAACCCTCCTTCTGACTTTGTAGTTTCTGCAACACTAAAGGACATAGCCTAGATTCGCTCACTGTCCTCCACATAAGGTTTCACAGTTTATGCTTACGAAGAAAATCAAGAGATTGAAGGAAGAACCTTATAATGTCGCCCGAACAACTAAAAGGATGGAAGGAAGTTGGAATATGCCTACTACATCCCAAAATCCAGCTGCAATGCCTGATGGATTTGGATTCATAGTGGAAACCATCAGAGCAGCCATGAAGCCGGCAGTAGTTTTTGATGCCAGAGGACCTGTGAACACATTCCTGGAAAAGTTAGAAGCGCATTTTTTGCTGTATCCAGTTCCGGAACATCAGAAGGTCATATTAGCGACAGGAGCATTGAGGGGCCAAGCAGCGACCTGGTATAAGTGCATCGGAAAATGTCTGCTGGGAGAACCAGGAACGCCGACTTACACGTACGAGAATTTTAAACTAGCAATTTTGAGAGCGTTTCCTGTGGTTAAAGACCGTGCGAAACTCGAAGCTGAGTTGTTTAGCAAGTATCAACAGCGGGTGGATGAACTATCGGAATTTATTTTGAGAAAAATACAAGTCTTTAAATTATTGTATGGCACGAGGCCGGACCCGGAGATTATCCAGATAATCCTGCCCAGATTGTTACCATCGATACAAGATTTCATGGAGTTAAGAAATCCCGTAACGCTGGACAAGCTGTTTGAACTCGCCGTACAATTCGAGAGCCGGCGAGCGGCCGAAAATCAACGGAGACAATCGTATGAACAGCGGCTGCAGGGGAACCAGAATGCCGAAGGAAGAAACAGACGATGGCCGAGAACTACTGGTACCAGTCAAAATGCGAGCGGTCAACCGCGCCAAGTACAGCGCCAACAAAATAATTCCAACTACGGAAGAAAATCATTCTCCCCAGGCAGAAGCCAGCAACAGAAGAAAACACCCGCAAAGCATTTAAACTACTAAGGAATATTGCGGGGAAGGGGGTGCAATGTTCCGAGGAGAAGAAAAATCCCTCTGAAGTACAGCTAAATACGGTCATGGTGAGAAACATTGAATTACCGAGACTGCAGTTACTAATTAACAACGTACCCGCTACAGCTCTGTTGGATACCGGCGCTCAAGGAAGCTGTTTGGCAGAAGAATTTTTTAAGAAGCACTTTCGTAGATATCGTCTGCATAGCGTGGAAGGAATGAAGGTGGTAGCAGCCCAAGGAAAAACGTGTCAATGCATGGGAAAAATCGAGCTGTACATCAAAATCGGCGAAGAACAAAAAAAAATTATGTTTCTTGTAGTGAAGAACCTCCAAGCATCGGTTATTTTAGGAACAGATTTCTTTGCAGCTGTGGATGCGAAAATCGATTTTGAAAACTCCACCTTGCAAGTAACCATGGACCCAGTTAAAAAGAAATCAACACCTCCCCCTGAAGTGGATTTAAGCCATCTAACGCCCGAAGAACAGGACAAGTTTCGGGAGTTGGTAAGTAATTTCGCTGATTTATTTGATGATATTCCAGGATTCACCCAGATCGTAGCACACGAAATTAAATTAACTACGGATGAACCTATACGTCAGCGTCCTTACAAGTACGACAAAGTTAAGGAGGAAATAATAAAATACCATATTGATGAAATGTTAAGAAACAAAATAATAACTCCTATTTCTAGTGCATATGCGAGTCCGGTTGTTTTATGTAAGAAAAATAATGATTTGCCGTTAACTGATCCATTAAGGTACAGGTTCGCTATTGACTACAGAAAGCTTAATAGTATAACAAAATTTCCAACTTACCCACTTCCGGTAATTGATGAAATTCTAAGAAGTATTAAATCGACAAAATACATAACCACCCTAGATTTGACATCCGGATATTTTCAGATAAGCATAAAGCCGGAAGATGTTCACAAAACAGCATTCATAACAAAATACGGTACATATGGCTTTTTGCGTATGCCTTTTGGATTGTCGGGAGCCCCGGCCACGTTTCAGAGGTGCATGGACAAAATTTTAAGGCCGGTAATAGGAAAAAGTACATTTATTTATCTTGACGATATAATTGTTACTTCAGAATCGCTGGAAGAACATATTAAAGACCTTCGAGAAGTCTTTACTCTTTTGAAAGATGCAGGACTTAAAGTGAACATTAAGAAATGTAAATTCGCGGCAAAAGAACTCAAATATTTAGGGTACAAAATTTCTCAAAGGGGGATCGAAACAGATAAATCTAAAGTTATAGCAGTGAAAAATTACCCAATTCCGAATACAGCCAAAAAGTTAGCGACTTTCTTGGGTATGTGCTCATATTATAGAATTTTTATTAAAAATTTCGCAGAAATTGCTGAACCATTGTTAAAGTTGAGAAGGAAAAGAGTTCGTTTTGCGTGGTCTTCAGAAGCAAACGCCGCGTTTGAGAAGTTAAAAGAATCTTTAATTAATGCACCGGTTCTAAAGTTCCCAGAGAAAGACAAGGGTCTAGAAATTTATGCAGACGCATCAGATTACGCAATCGGAGCCGTGTTAACACAAAATAGAAAAGCGATTGCCTTTTTTAGTCGTACATTGAATGATACGCAAAGAAATTATTCGGCAACGGAGCGTGAAACTTTAGCAGTGCTCGCAGCTGTTCAAAAATTTTGTGTATATTTTGGGAGTTCTCCCGTAACAGTATATTCAGATCATGCGGCAGTTACCAGATTATTTTCAGGAAAGAATCTTTCGCCACGCTTAATTCGGTGGACCCTAAAGTTGCAAGAATTTAATCTCATTATCAAACACACACCGGGAAAAGACAATGTAGTGGCCGACGCATTATCTAGAATAAAGTTAGACGAGAACGGCGAGAAAGTAAAAATAGCGATGCTTCAGGCAAAGGTCATTGACTCTCGAGAGACTGTAATAGAAGAAATTGCTAGGGATCCCGAATTCGGAAATATTTATAATTATTTAAAAGACCCAGATAACTTCCAGCATATAGACATTAATGCAATACGAAGCAGAGCACAGAACTATGAAATCATTGATGGTCTCTTATTTTATACTAAAGTTACGAATCAAAATAGTGAATACAGACCAGTCATCCCGGCCAAATTAATTTTAAGTATCTTGCAAGAGCTCCACGATTCGCCTGTCTCGGGCCATTTTGGAATTAGAAAAACAATACAACGCGTACGCGAGGCGGTATATTTTCCGCAATTACAAAAGATAGTTAAAAATTACTGCCAGACTTGTCACACGTGTCAGATAAATAATGACGTAAATTTCCGCCCGGCCGGGTTATTAACTAGTATTGAGTCTAGGTTCCCCAATGAAATAATTGGTATTGACCTCTTAGGCCCCTACCCCAGGAGTCATGTAAATAAGGCACGATTTTTATTAGTCATTGTGGATCATTTCAGTAAATGGGTTGAGTTGATACCACTTAAGCGGGCTTCAGCAAAAGTCGTTGCAGATTCGTTTTTGAACAAATATATTTTAAGATATGGATGTCCAGCGAGGGTGATTAGCGATAATGGTCCCCAGTTTGTAAGCAGTACATTTAAAATGATGTGTGACAAGTTGGGCATTAAGCATATGAAAATGGTACCCTACCGCCCACAATCAAATATAGCGGAACGGGTAAATAAGAATATTGTAAAATTGATTAGAAATTATGTGCAAAAGCACCATTCTAACTGGGATGACTGCGTCGAAGAATTTGCATTCGCCCTCAGAACGGCTAAGCACGAGACAACGAAGAAATCCCCCGCCGAATTGTTTTTGGGCAGGAAGATAATGACCCCCTTAGATAAATTATTTTATGTGAAAGATAGAGCGCCGGAATTTCAAATGGGTGAAATAGAAAAAATGTTGAAGGAGGCAGAAAAGTGCTCCCGGGAAGCGCAAAAGAAACAAAAGATTTACTACGATTCAAAAAGAAGAACCGTAGAATATAAAGTGGGGGAGGAGGTGTTGAAACAAGCCCACGCACTTTCATGCGCAGCAAAAGATAAGGTCGCAAAATTTTGCCCAAGATGGCATGGTCCTTTTGAAATTACAAGAATAGTTGAATGCCGTGCATATTTAAAGAATGAGAAGGGCGAAGAGACTGTGGCAAATTTCGATCAAATTAAACATTATTATCGAAGAGCTAATAATAATATTTTGAAAGACATGTTGCAGGGTCCAGCCTCACAGAATTTTTCTAAGATTCAAGAGCCCCAACCAGGTCCCTCAAAAACAAGAGAACCCAGTTTGAAAAGGAGGTTACCAGAAGAGAGGAAGCCGCAGCCGAAGAAAAGACCACCCCAAAAAGAAAAAAGGACAAACGCTAAGCAACAGTCTCAGCAACCAAAGCGTCTAAGGAAGGAACGTCCAAATGAAAACACTATGAAAGCTCCACCACTACGGAGGGAACAGAACGGCGAGAAGCGAGCCGCCGAAGGTGCCAACCCACAACGAAGGAGCCTACGAGTGCAGGAGAAGGAACGAGCCAGTCTGGAGAGGGAGCAAAGACTTCAGCACAAACGGAAAGCGCCACCCACCATTCGTCCCAACAAGGTGTTTCTGGAGGAAAGAAGATCGACCAAACGAAAGGCAGCCCCAGAGTTTCAATCTAGGAGTAACAAGCAAAGAATAGCCCAAGCCACAGTATATCCAACCTTTCAGGAATGGACAAAAAAACGCCTAAAAGACTGGCAGAAAGATAAGTAGATTCTTTATTTTCTTTTAAAATTCACACAGTTATGTTTCTGATTTAAGTGCAAGTTGCAGATTTAAAAGGGAAGTTACCCGAGTCAAAAGCCGGTTGCCGAAAGCGTAAAGGACACGCTTGAAGGAACAACTTAATTATGCAGCGGAAGAAATTCGAGAGTTCAGTTGAAAAACTGTGAGACTTCGTGAAATGTTCTTTGTAATCCAGAACATGGGATTCATCGATTTTAGTCAAAAGACTCTCTGTAAATAGGAAATTGAATTGTGTTAATTAAAAGCAACTAGTACGTAAGTTGTATAGCAAAACTGTTGTATTATATTTTTCTATGTATAAATAATGAATGCATTTAATGTAAAACTGTTTTCTATGTAATGCATGATTTGTTGTAAGCCTTAAGCACTGGTTTTGTTTATATCGAATATTTTGGAAAAGCGTAAAGGATACGCAAGTTAAAATTAAAATGTAATGTAAAAGCGTAAAGCGCGCTAAATTAGAAAGTGAATATATAAGTGTTATTTAACGCAATGAGCATTTAAAGAAAATTTGAATTGAAGATTGAAAGAATGAATTATATGTATGAAATGCAATTGAAATGTTTGAATGTTGTACGTAGTGTTCTCTGGTTTCACACAAAAGTTTAAAGTTCATTTCATGTTAGAACCTCAGGGCATTTCAGATTTGTTTTAGGGGAAGTCTGAGGTCTTGAAAGTCGAAGAATTAACCCCAATAGAATTGAAGTCAGGTGGTAGTTGTGAACACTTGACAAAGTAAAACTGCGTGTTTTTCACAAACACCACATTTGGCCAGAGAACAAGGGGGAAGTTTTAAAAATGAATGAGTGTAAAATGAATGCGTTTGGCGAAAAGCGCTAATAGAAATTAAAAAACGCGAATACCTAAAGCGCGAATAAAAGTCATTACGGAAAGCATCAGAGGAAGGGAATGTTGTACTTTTCAGGTGAAATGTACTTATAACATGAAATTAAAATTTATTTCCTTCCAGATTGGAAGGAACCAGATAGTATCCAGCCAAATTCCTGATGGATCTTTTTGATGTGAAGACGGAAAAAGATATTCTATGTTAAAATATCTAAGACACAAACAGAGAGTTAAACTAAATTTAAAACTTACAATTGTAAAGGATGGCGAATAGGAAGGAAAATTTAGATTTAGAATTTAGCATCTTCACTAAAAGCCGATTTTAGGCTACTTAGTTTCAGACTACTAAATTCTGGGAGCAACTATGTAGCATTCATTATTTTAATTAACCAAATTATTTTTAGTTTGAACTTTCCTATCGAATTCTCAAAGTTTCAGTTGCTGCCCGAATTTAGCGCGAGTGAGATATTTATGCAAATCGCATATATCTGTTAGCAGTTAAAAGGCAGGAGTTAACGAGGGGAAAGACAGAGCCTTGGATTTATCGCCGTAAGGCTGTGCGCGCAAAGATTTCCTCTGTCTACTGAAAGTTCGCCTTCATAGGCAATTTGCAATTACCAGTGTTTGCTAGTGAAATTCGCATAATTGCATTTCACTAAGAGTTAAGCTTCCCTCGCCGTCCTATTTAGAATTAAGTTAGGTATTGAATTTGTTAACACACTTTAGTTTAATATTATTTTAGTTCAGCCCAAGTAGTGGCTTACTCTCGATTTGAAGAGTCGTAAATATTAGAATAAAGGGTCACTTTTAAACCCTCCTTCTGACTTTGTAGTTTCTGCAACACTAAAGGACATAGCCTAGATTCGCTCACTGTCCTCCACATAAGGTTTCACAGTTTATGCTTACGAAGAGAGTCAAGAGATTGAAGGAGGAACCTTATAAAAGTTCACAATTGTTTTGGAAAATTTTTACTTTTTCTAATTCAATGACCGATGAGTCCCCCCCCCCATTTCTATCAGCTTTTGATAATTTATTTGACCTAGTCTCTGATGCCATAATGCATCATTAACTTTACTAATTTTAGCTTCTTCAACTATATTTCCTTCAACTTCAAATTTATTTCGATTTCTGTTAGCTATATATAAAATGCTTCCATGTTTATTGATCACTTCTGCTTTAGTTTTGGTAAAAATTACTTTTAAATCATGATCTACAATTTTTGGTACTGACAGCAGATTTTCACTTAAATTTGGTACTTGCAGAACATTTTCTACTGTCAAAATGTTCTTATTTCTGTCAGTTTGCATTTTAATGTTACCAACACCAACTGATTTGATCATGGCACCTTTTTCAGCTGTCATTATTTGTCGTTCTTCATCATTAAAAATCAGTAATATTTCTTTACTAGTTGCCATGTGAGATGCAGCTCCTGAATCAATAATCCATTTAATTTTTCTATTCTCTTTTCATCTATTTCATTCTTTCCATCATTTCTATCTTGATTAAGACATGAGCTTTCTATTTTCTTAAATACTTCAGATAAGCATGTAGCTGATTCATATTCTTTCTTTGCTTGAGACTCTATAAGTTTTATTTGTTAAATTTCTCTGCTTTTGATATTCTTGCTTGGTTTTCATTTTACATTCAGATGATTTGTGACCGAATTTTCCACAGCTAAAGAACTTTATTATTCCGACATTCTTTTATCAAATGTCCTAATTTTTCACAATTAAAGCATCTTCTTTCATATTTTAATTTTATCCAGTTTTCTTTGCCTTAAAATTTACTTCTATTTCTTTTCCTCTTTGTTTATTTTTTCTTGTTTCTTTTAAAGCTCATTTAATTGAAGCTATATCCTTCTCTTTATTGCTTTTAATGATTTTAACATCAAATTCAGATTCCTTTCTAAGTTTTTCTATTATGAAGTAAATTAATTCTTTATCTCTTATTTCATCCCAAACTTGAATACCTTTACTTTTCAGAATTACAGTTCTACTCATGTAATCATCTACAAATTCATTTCGACTCATTTTAAGTTGAGCTAATTCTATTCTACATTTGATTTGAATATGCTCTGTTCTTGCCGCCATTTCATTTTTTATTTTCGCCCATAACTTCTTTGTGTTCTTTTCATTTGTATATTTTAACACTTGCGGAGCTGTCATAGTTTGATTCATTACATTTCTTGCTATTGCATTATCATCATCCTATGTTTCCCAAGTTTTTATTTCACTCTTGAAATTAACATTACCTCTTTTATATGGTTTTGGTGGTTTATCAGCTTCTATTACACTTCTCCATATTTTCAAACTTCTTAATTCACTTTCGATTCTATTTGCCCAATTAAGGTAATTATCATCAGTTAATTTTTCTATGTGATTCAAATTTATCATATTATATACCATATTATCTAATTTATAATTACTAATTATAATAAAAATCAAATTTATCTCTTAGAGAAATTAGTGATGTTGCTAAGCCTAAATAACATCAATGTTCTATATGAAAGTTTAACTGCAGAGGGGACAACTACGCTCTGCTACCAATTGTTGATTTGAAATAGACGTATAAATTGTATTCTCTAAGAATTATCTACTTCTAATAAAAAAACACATTATTGTAATATATAAAGAGATAACTTTATTAAGTTAAGATTAATCATAAGATGCCTTAAGCATTTTTCTAATTCAATCTTTTTACAATCCAAGAAACTATCAATGTTGCCAAATTATTAAAACTTAAAATTATACACAAATACTATTACATGAATATAAGAATCAACATACAGCTGTTAATAAAACATATAAAATGTCACAATTTTACAACCAAATTTTTCAAAAGATTATTTACACTTATTATTATTTGGACATGGCTGCTTAAGAGTGTACTAACTGCCTTGTTCACACATTCACCAAAATTTCAAAATCAGATTTTTAAACTGAATTACAGTTCAACAACACAAAGTCAGTATGCAGTAGGTATTTAACCCTCTCAGCGTTACGGCCGGATTTTTCCGTATAGAAGGCTGCCTTCTATATTCGTTACACATGAAAATTTCTGCTATTTTTTAATATATCTGATTTCGGTTTGGATTTATATTGGAAGAAAAGAAATCAAGGTACAAAATGAAAGAGTCATTTTTTAATTAAAATCAAGAAAATAACACTTGTTCATGACATTTTGAGGAACTTTGAAATTTCAAGGCTAAACCCGTAACGCTCGGAGGGTTAAAAAAAAAATCTGAAAGCTTTCAGATTTTACATTGCGCCCAAAGGAGTTTTTTTTAACGTTTTGTGCGTTACCTTTATTTATTAAATATCATGTTCTTCGCACCTAAACCATAAAATTCAGTTTAAGAGCAATATCACAAAATAATTCTAAATTGAGCATACCTTTAGAATTTCCAATACACAGTCACACGCGCTGGAGATAAAAAAAAATTTTCTGTACAACGTTGCCATTGCTCGCTTTGAAATCCTTGAGTTTGTTAATAAAAATTTGTTAACAGGTTTACAAAATACGAAATCAATAATAAATAAATTCCAAATTTAAAATTTAGGCTTCTAAATGCCCATATTCACAGTAGGATTACGTCATTCAAAATTCAATGGCTATAGGTACAGTTGTTCTATCACATTGCGAAAAACATGCATACATTTATGTACATTCTTCATTATTTCATTACTTTAAATATAATACAGAACTTCAATATTTGGTGGCAACAGTTTGAAAAGTTAATCATCACTTAATGTTTCCGATGCAAAATGCCGAAACGAAAACAATTTGTCCTTCAGGGACAAAGCCCCTTTGCACTAAAAAAAAAACTGAAAGATTTCAGATTTTGAATTACATCCAAAGGGGCGTTTTTTAACGTATTGTGCGTTACCTTTATTTATTAAATATCATGCTCTTTGCACTGAAACCATAAAATTCAGTTCAAGAGCAATATCGCAAAATAATTTTTAAATGAGTATATCTTTAGAATTTCTGATACACAGTTCCACGCGATTTAGAATTTAGATAGGGGTTTCCCCCCCCCCCCGTAGAGTGTTGCCATTGCTCGCTTTTAAATTGTTTGAGTTTGTTCAGGAAAAATTCGTTAAAGTTTTACAAAATATGAAAAAGATAATAAAACAAATTCCAAATTTGGGCTTGCAGACGTGCATATTCGGGTGGAAACGTATGTTATTCAAAATTGGATGTTTCTAGGTACAATTCTTTTATCACGTTTGGAGAAATATACATACATTTATGCAGATTCTTCATTATTTAATTTCTTTAAATATAATACAGGGCTGCAATATTTTGTGGCAACAGTCTGAAAAGTGTTTCAGACTTTTAATGTTTCCAATGCAAAATCCCAAAACGAAAACAATAGTTCTTCAGGGACAAGGCCCCTTTGGACTAAAAATTACTATTTAAAAGAAGACACAAACAGAAAAATTTGACCATCATCATCTATTCGATCATTACCAATATCAATACTGAGAATGAAGTTATCCACAAGCAAAATGGATGCAAATGTGAGACCTCTTAAAAGTCTATTCAAACAGCCTTTTCATTTAGGAACTTAATTTTTATTTAAAACTACAAATTTATTTTACTTATCAATTTAGTAAGGAAAAAATGTAGATGAATGATTTTAGGTAAAAAAAAAAATCTGTATAAAGAAATCTCACCCCTGCCTTTTTTGCATACTTACTACTTTGTTCTTTAACATTCTTTCTCAGAACCGTAGTTACTTCATTTAATGCATACACATAAATTTTAATTCAAGTTCTGTAGTAAAACTAGAAAGAAGGAAATAAAGCTAAAATAGCAAGTATTAGAATTAAAGAAGAAAACAATAATGACTAACCTTCTGAAATAAATCAAAATAGCAGTCACTGGTTGATGATAGTCTTAAACTGTAATTACTCCAAGTTAATCTGCAAGTTTTCAAATCAAACTGAGAACCCAGACGAGACTCGCAAGTGTACAAACTATGTTGATCAAAAGTTCCTAGAATGAAATTACTCAAAATTATTATTTAAACAATAGAATAAGAAAAAAGAACGGTGTTCTGAAATGAATTCATCCCTATAGAAATAATAGTTATTCTGTATAATTTAAATACTTTTTACTACAAAACTGGCCTTTAAAATGTAGTATAATCCACCATTTTTGATAAAAAGTTATCTTTTAAGAAAAAAATAATTTTAAAGAGATACTTTCCAATTATTGGAACCCTCTTACTGAAAAGTCTCATTCATTTGTGACTAATAAGATAAAGACATTAGCCATTTTTAAAATGGTGACAACCTATAAATTCCATAAAAGAACAATCTAGTAATGAAATTAAAAAAGCAAGAAACATACATAATAAAACACATACCTTTTAAAAAAATCTTATGTAATTTTTTGGCACTGTTCTCCCCATGTACACAGCAATCTATTTTCACTTTAAAAAAGTCAGAACTGCGCAAATTTGGTGTGCATAGTGCCGTTCTTCTGATGTGAATCCACAATGAATCTGTTTTCTCTTTAAAAATGGCACTTATTATCCATATGCTGTATTTCCGGAGAAATGCATTGTTCTCTTTTTCACCAAGCAGCAAAATCCACAGTCTCATTGCAATTCATTATAAGAAAAAAAAATTACTCAATTCAAAAACAAACACTAATCAGAAAAATGGCCACTGAATTAGGAAGGTGCAAACCTGTTTGCTAAAAAACACATCTGCTGCACATGTACCCACATGTGGGCTGCCCTATAAATACATTTTGGAAAAATCACCACATAATTATTTTGACTGAAGCCAATGATACTTTCATGAATACTTTTTAGGGATATGTGGATAATCAGAAGAGAATATAGTTTAATAACTTCAAATAAAATATTTACTGTCATGTTTAAGTATAAATGACTGAACTTCAGCTGTCTTAAAATTCAGAAAATTTCAAAGTTTTCTTCTGACTTATCCAAAATAATTACTTGCAAATGTGAACAAATTTCCTTCTATTCCTGTAGCTCATTCTACAATCTCGAGATTGAAAAGAACTTTGAGCATGACTTCAAAAACTTACTCATCTGTGAAGACAACTGATGAAATTTATATGGTGATTTGAAAGATGTGGCATTTTTAATACTTACAGTAAACAGATTTTACCAAATACTGTTTTCTTTTAATGCAAAAATAAATAAATAAAATATCTGAACAAGAGACATACAATGTAAAAAATAGCCTGTATATAATGTGATATTATTAACGCTTACAGTAAACACATTTTACCAACCACTGTTTTCTTTTAATTCAAAAATAAATAAATAAAATAAGAAATATGCAACGTAAAAAATAGCCTGTATATAAATTTACAGTACCTAGTTTAAAAAAAAAAAAAAAAAAAAGACATATGAAGCAAGCACTAATAGACAACAGGAAGATTTATATTTTTCAGCTTGGAACTGGACATTAACTCTTTGCTTAAACAACGGATAAAAATAGCATATATAGCATATAAGCAGTATTCTGCAATAAATGAATTTAATTTTTTGACTTTCTTAAAACTGATCAGTGAAAAAGAAAAATAAATGTCATGTTTGGATTCAGGAACATGAAATCTATATTAAATATCCTTATACAGGAAGGGAGAAACAAAATTTAATGCTGAACAATCTATTAGAAATATTAATTTGGATACAAATTTACTTCGATTATCTCAATTAGAACCACAGTTTTCTTAAAAACATTTATAATTGATTATTTTATGAAGTTCTAACACAAATAAATGTATAAACTACTAAAACAAAAATTATTATTTCTTTTCATATTGGTTTATGCCATTAAAATGAATCCCACCATTTGGACATTAGATATTGTAATTGTAATAAAATATAATCATAGAACATGTTTCTCATAAGTTACAAGATCCAAATCATTTCAGTAGAAGTTAGAAATCAAATTTTTCTACTTCTAATTATTTTCATTGCTTACTTGCTTATATGACCCCCCTTTTCCAAAGAAACTTCTCACTGCTCCATGTCAAATATTTATTTTTAATTTTCATATTAACTTCCCTCATAATTTGTTAATATGAGAAAAAATTTATTTATTTATTTTCCCTATATTTACAATTATTTGGATTGCCAAATCCATATTCAGCAGATCACAGTTCCATAAATTTCATTCAATTACCTAAGACTGATAAACTCACTAAAGCAACTGATGAATGAAGATTTAACAAATAGCATACTTCAAAAAGGTATCAATTTCAACAAAATAGCAACTCAAAGCATTTTAAAGGAAACTTGTCACATTTATCAGTAGCAAAAAACATTTTGTGAAAGTTCCTAATGAAGAGATAATTCAACAGTGCTTATTAATTGATTTTCCCTCTTATTTAAAATAAACGAATTTTGTCATAACTGAAGATGATATGCTGGCTGTTTGTTGCTGAATGATCTAAATGTCTTGCTTTATGAAAGCCTTTTTCATTAAATGATTAATATAAGAACTTTTCAAACCAACTCTTAAATGTAAAATTTAAAAGACCTGGGTTGATAATCCATAGCCTACAAGAATAATCATAATAAATATAAATTTCAACAGCTTATAATATAAATAAATATAACTGTCACTAGCTCTACAAAGGCATAATATAAGCATTACAAAAGCTAATATGAAAAAATTCTTAAAACTTTTATAAATCTTAAACTAATTCTATATTAGAATCAAAAGACTTTGAAAGATTAAAATTGGAACCAAGAATAAATTTCATAAATCACCATGAGTAAAATTACTGAACCCTCTAGTGATATCTTCACAAAATAGATTATTGCAGCAAAACAATTTTAAAATACAAAATGAAAACTGAAAAACTAACAACAAAGAATAAAAAGCAGCTTTTAATGTTTATTATCCAGAGACATGGAACATGGATGAAGTAGCATACCCTTGGTTAGAATGAGAAAAATGGACACAAACATTAAATTTCATATCAAAGCATGGGTCTTGCATATTTTTCCATCAACAGTGAAATCCGGTCATAACCGAACATGAAAGTTGGTGGAGATCCTGCCAAAGTTGCATCAATCGTTCCTGCGGAATTCTGAGCAGCAATTCTATCTATAGCTCTTACAATAAAATATTCGTCAGTCTCTGCATAATCTACCAAATATTCACTGCTGCAGAAGTATTTGACACTTCATTTTCCACTTTGCAAAAAGGCTTGAATTAATTTATACTAATTTGTTAAGCCTTCCAATTTTACCAGAACCTCTGTTCAGAATGCTATGAGTACCAACTTCCCACAAGTAATTGTGCCAATCTACTACTTTTTGCCATCCATATCCAGCTGTTTTCCCCATTCAACAGCTGCTAAATTCTCTCAACGATGTAAATGAACTGATGTGCAGCAGCAAATATGATTTTACAGCTCTTGAACTTATTTTCAACTTATCATTTTTAACTTATTATTTAATCTCACAATTGAGTAAGTTTTTTTATCCTAAAGTATTAGGCAGAATTAAAAAATTACTCAGAATTGAATTCTTAGAAAACATTTATTTTTATACATCAAAGAAATTTTTGAAAAATTTAAGCACTTTCAGATACCACTAATTTTGCTTCCCATAGCTAAACATGTTATTCTTAAAAAATTTAACTGTCATCTACAAGTGCAGAAATTGATGAAATGTGTTAATTACCTTTTTGAAATCTATTGGGATGTTTAGTTTTTGCAGCTAATAAAATTAGGATTGCTATATCATACACAATCATATCTTATCACAATTTCATGAGGATCCTGAAATTAGACATTGGGAAGCATGGCTGAAATTGCTTAATCTCAATAGTATTAAATCATACAAGTTATATTTATCAATGATTAAACATCTAAACGTATTGGTCTCCGGATACTGATTATGCAAGTAACAGGGATGACCATGTGTCTATGGGTGGATTCACATTATTTTAAGTACTAGTAATCTGGAAAACGTATAAATAAAAAAGTTTACCAACCATGGAGGCAGAGTATATTGTCTACTGGAAACAACAAAGGAACTGATGTGGATGAAAAATGCCTTAAAGATTAAGTTTTAAAGTTCAGTTTAAGAGAGTGTAAAATATTTTGTAAAAACAAATCTGCTTTTGCTTTTTTTAGATCATTAATAGAAAGCTGTTGGACTACGCACATTTACATAGAGTACTACTTTATTCAAAGACGGGTGAGTGGACTGTACAACATATTTCAGATTTCATAACTATCTCAATAAAGGGGGAACTTTAATGATAATTTAATCTTTGCGAAAAATCCTTGCTTGGCTTTGAAATCCCCTAGAAATCAACTGACATAAAAGAAAAAGAAAATAATGTGTGGCAGCTTCTGGCATAAATTGTGCAAAGTAATTAAATTTACTTGTTATTTTATGTAATTTCTGTGGAATTTTATTTATTTATTTTAAAATGTTTTGCAATTAATGTACAATTATTTGTAATTTCCTACTTTTGCAGAAAATAAAATATTTAATCAGAATTTGATATTTTGTTTTTATGTAAAGTACAGTTCCTTTGTTAAAATTTTCCTAGTTCACTGCTGACTAGAAGCAATTATGCAGGAAGCATATGCTTGCAAGTTTTACAGGAATTCAAAATTTATCAGTTCATTCTGTACTTATGAATGCCTGAAATGTCCTTCAAAGTCTGAATTTCCTGAAGTCACTTTCAAATGATCACAGGAAATTGGAGTAATAGATTACATAAATTGAAAAATTGAGAAAATCAGTTCTAGTCTTATATGTAAACTATACTGATGCAGTTACATTAATTCTTTTATATTTTTGAAATAGCCAATAAAATAAAATCAAAAAAAATCTGAAAGATTTCAGATTTTAAATTACGTCCAAAGGCGCGTTTTTTTTTTAAGTTTCGTGTGCTACCTTTTTTTATTAAATATCACGTACTACGTACTCAAACCATAAAATTCAGTTCAAAATCAATATCGCAAAATCATTTTAAAATGAACATATCTTTAGAATTTCCGTAAGTCTCGTGTGCTGGAGATAAAAATGTTTTTTTTTTCCCCGTACAGTGTTGCCATTGCTCGCTTTGAAATCATTTAGTTTGTTAATCAGAAATTCGTTGAAATGTTACAAAACATAAAATCGATAATAAAGCAAATTTCAAATTCAAAATTAGGGCTTCCAGATGCCCATATTCGCAGTAGGATTACGTCATTCAAAATTCGATGGCTCTAGGTTTTATCACAATGCAAGAAACATGCATACATTTATGCAGATTTTTCATTTTTTAAAATTTAATGCAGAGTGATAACATTTAGTGGCAACAATTTGAAAAGTGAAATGGGCATTCAGAGTGAATTGACGCAAAATCGCAAAACGAAAGTAATAGTCCTTCGGGACTAAATCCCTTTGGACTAATAAAAACATTTTCATCCAAGCAGAATAACAAATCTAAATATCTACCTGAATAAATAACAATTCTTGTTATTTTACTTAAAATATAAATATAAAATGAATTTGCTAAAATTTTACCAGAGTAAAAACTTCGATGAAATGATGCTGGTGAATCTTGATAAATGACAACATTTGGAATGTTTGCTTCATTTGGCAACAAACTCACAGAGTTTGGGAAATGTGATATAGGTGCAGTGCTGGATGTTGGAGGTACAGAAATGACTGAACAGGGTTTATTTTCATTACTTTCAGAGCAAGTACATTTTGGAAGACTAACAGGTTCTTTAGTTACAGCATTTTCTACTTCAGATACAATTATTTCAGGACAGTGTGTAGAAATATTTTGAGAATCAATAAAAGACCTCTTCCTCAAATCCTAAATAAACAAAAAAACACTTGTATATGATTACAAATTTCACAAATATGCATAAATATTAAATAATTTTGCATAAAGGCATTGTTATTATAACATACTGCATGCAATTTCAAGCCAATGTTTATTGATCCTATGTTTTCCGAGCCATGATTAATGCATTATTACTGCTATAAACTGAAATCATTAAAACATTTTCGTTTTTGATCTTTCACTTAATTTCCTATGATTTTTGACATAATAAAAATCTTGATATGATGAGTTAAAACACTTCAATTTATATACACTTTACACGTTTCGATAGTTCGAACTTTTACAAGTTTCAATAGAAATTTTATTTTGATTACATGTGCATCCAAAAGTTAAGCACAAAAATGGAAAAGCAAAGCTTTGGTTAATACTAAATTGCACATGAAAGTAACAAATGTGTTTATGCATGAAAGAAAACAAGGATTATGTACAATGATGAAAAAATGTTTAATTTTCCGAAGTTATATGGTGTCAGATTTGGGTTATTAGCAAATGGTTATTTAAAGCTAAAAACAAACATAAATTACATTAACAAGGTTATATAACCACCCCAGACATTTGCAAAAACTTTACAGTAATTCTTCATGCTTTCAATGAGGTGTTTAACTATCACTGCTAGCAATAGCCACTCCTTAAGCAGGGCAGTTTCCAACTGTCTAAGACTGGTTGGAGGAGTTAAATCTGCCAAGAAAACAAATCTGCGGACATCCCGGATTTCAACTGGATTAAGTTTTGGTGAGTTTGGGTGAATTTCAACTGGATTAAGTTTGGGTGAATACAGCAGCCATTCCATAAATGTGCTCACGATTCAGGTATTTGTCAATGATATTAGTTTGATGGAGACAGACATTATCATCAATAAAGAGGAAATCAAAACTATGCACAATGAGGTGTAGGACTTCATCCTATTACCACACAGTTCTCACTGAACCATGTTTAAAGATGTGCAGCTGGATATGATCTCGATGAAATTTCAGCCCACACTCTTACCTGTCTGGACTAGTGGTAAGTGGAATACAAGCATTTGGTATTCAGCATACATTCCCTTCTTGTGAAAATTTTAGCTCATGATACTGGCAGATATTGTCTTAATAAGTCACACTGTAACCATGAATATTATAGTTGTGAAGGTCGCTTGCAGTAAAGAGGCAGAAGGTGATTCTGCCTGTTTACAAAACCAATATATATATATATATATATATATTATATATCTTCAGAAGGGGCAGTAACCCTTGAACCACCAGGTACAGGTCTCTAGACAAATGTTTCCCTTGTTTGGAATTATTTCCACAATTGAGAAATTACCAAACAATCAATGCCCCAAAAAATGCCAAAAATCATGCCCCCCCCCCAAAAAGTGGCATGTTTGAGTGGCTTCACTTCAATGTGCTGCAGTCCAGTGCTCACCATCTACTATTCCTCTTTGTTAGCCACAGAAACATGAATAACTTTAAAAAAATTACCATATAAAAGTTGAAAACACTTCATAACATTTAAATGAACATTCTCAAAACCTTCTTAACAACTGCCTAATTAGCATACAATTTTCAGACAGCCAATCATGATAGCCTGTAATCTAGGATAATTGCATACTGCCATAGCAATTTTCAGCCAGTCAAATTCACCTATGCTTTTGAAAACTGCTAATTTACATTACATGTTTAACATCTGAAGCCACTGTAATATTCGTGATGCAAAAGTTACAAATCATTTTCTGAATACAGTTAGAAAACATAGTACCAGCATCTTGAGGTCCAATAGCCATGCTGTCCAATACACTAGTTAACAATCACATGTGACATACAAATATTCGAAATGTGCCCACTGGGGGAAAATGTATTTTTAAAACTACACGGCTTATGGACATAAAATTCTAAGGGTTAAGGGTTATGGCTTTTCAATTCATTACACATGAAAATTTATGCTGGCTTCTAATGTCTCTGATTTCGGGTTGGATATATTTTGAAAGAAAAGGCATTAAGGTACAAAGTGAGAGGATCATTTTGGAATCATAATCAAGAAAATACCATTTCTTAATGAAATTATTATTTATTATTGGGAAACTTTGAAATTTCAGAGCCAAACTCATAATGCTTGAAGTGTTAATTTAATTTTTATAATATAATTTTCTCTATATAATCTGTGAAAAGACAAAAATTTTAGTATTAGACTACTTCTGTACCATTCCAGAGTAAGTAAAATATTTCCCTTATGAGCAAAGTTAACTTTTACACCATATCAGACCAGACAATCTTTAAAAAGAAAAAAAAAGAAAGCTAAAAATGATTTTTAGAAAGAAAACATTTATTTCAATATTTAGAAAAGAATTTTACAAAGAAAGCAGTTATTTGCATATTTTGAAAACATTACTTAAAAAAATGCTTATCTTTTGCTGAAAAGTAATTCAGAAACTATGCTTTCCCACATTCATTAAATTGTTTACTTTTTTATTGCAAATGCCATCATTCCAAACTTTGATCTATTTTATTTTCCTTAAAATATTTAAATACCTGAAAAAATAATATTTAGTTTACTGTAAAATACCATTACAACTGGTACCACTCCTCTCGCTAGTCAATTCAGTGACTGAAATTATGCATGGAATTGTTATGTTTGTTTATTTTTTTTTTAATTTAGATTGCCTGTAACTTCACTATACGCTATAGCTGTAATTAGCTGTACCATGTTTAATATCATGGCTAATGAAGTGATTACTAAATTGTTGGAGGTACCACACATTAAATGCCTAGCATTTGCTGATGGCATTGTTATCTACATTACAGGAAATGACATTAAGGCTCTTAATAAGTCAATAAATGATGCTTTAAAGATCTTGGAGACTTGGTGCAATGAAAATCTTGTAATTGTTAAACCTGGAAAAACAGTGTGCCAGCTTTGTCAACAAAACATTCCTAAATCAACGTTTCCTATGGTGATCAAAATTTAATTCAAATGGGTGTTTTTCGCTTCCTCTGCGTCTTCTTTGATAACAAGCTCTTGTGAAGAAGACACACTGGTGAGATGACTAATAGGTGAAATAGCAGACTCAAACTTTTTAAAAGATTGTCTGGCATCACTTGGGGTTCTTCGAATGATACCCTTTCAACCACACATAAAACTCATGTCAGGCCTGTTTTGGGGTATGGGCCTGTTTTGGAGTATGAGTATTCTGCCTCTAGTACCTGTCAAAAATATACAGACTCGACACAAAATAAGGCACTTAGGATTATTACTGGTGCAGCTGGTTCCACTTCTATCGCTGCCATGGAGATTCAGACTGGAAATGAGCCTTTAAAATTTAGAAGAGAAAAGCAGGCATCAAAACTCCATGATAAGTGTAAAAGATTGAATTTGCAACAATGGAAACAATACTCCTCCACCACCCCTTCACTAAAAACAAAAATATTCAATCTTCTTGGACCTGATACTAACTTTAATGAGGCAGTTATATTTTTTACTGCTGGGCTGCAATTAAGGCAGCTGTCACCTATATACCTAGTGATTACTTTCTTGTTGAACAGACTAAGATAAATGTATCCAAAGCAATTGCTTCTGGCTGTGAGCTTGTTTTTCAGTGCATCCCAGCCACTGTGGGGTATCTGGAAACGAAAAAGCAGATCTTTTGGCTAAAAATGGTTGTAAGCTATCCCAGCCTCTATCTCACCATCAGTTTAGTTCTGAGATAAAAAGGAAAGTGGAATAACTCTGAACACAAAAGTATAAACTCCTTTCAACTGATAAAGTGTGGAATACTCTTGTATTTTCGCCCATCCCAATGGGCACCCCTACTGCAGTTTTTATTGCAAATTTTCAACTCTTGACAGGATACATCACTTTCTACATAAACATTTGCACCGCATTGATGTAGTTGCTGATGCTCTCTGTCCTCTTTGTCTGTCGGGTGAAACCATGGATTTTCTTCATTTGACAAATTGCACTGCACTTAATTTTATGACATTTAATTCTAACAAATTTACGAAGGCTAAATTTTAAGGGGCTGCCAGAAGTCTCATGGCAAATATTGTTATAGACTGACATGGGGGGGAACTATATGCAGTAGCTGTTAGTAAATGTTTGTATGTACCGTATGTTGTTTTTATTTCATTAAACTGTGTCATTTTGATATATATAACACAATCTCTTCATTACGATATATTAACACCTGAAACATCAAACCTTTTTATTTTCCGATTTTCCCTTTACATATGGATACATTACAAGATACATTATGGATTAAACTTTAGAATCAATTTAATCAAAAATCACCAAAATAAAAGATTAAGACAATTTGAAAAATGACAGAAAGAAATAAAAATATACTGGTTATCATAAATTAAGGAAAACTCACAAAAATCGTGATTACTGAAAAAGTTACATGTAGAATTTTATGAAACTTACCTACAATATACAACACATAGTAAGGTATCAAATAAACATAACAAAATTACCAGACAATTATGGTAGTATAGAAATTAGTACATGTATAAAATGAACAAATCAAAGGTATCAGTTTGCTATAGGGAAAGTACCTTCAATATGGAATATGATCGTCTCTAGAAGCAATACAGCACATAAGCGATGTGTGATGCTTTCAATTATGCGGTCTATCAGTTCCATAGGAAGCGAGAGCCATTGCTCTTGCAAAGCAGCTGCAAGCACGGCAAGTGTCTGAGGGGGCAGATTGAGAGCAGCTAGACGTCTCCCTAAAGCATCCCAAACGTGCTTGATAGGATTCAAGTCTGGGGATAGAGCTAGCCACTCCATGCGCATAATTATTTCCTGTTGAAGATAATCATCTACGATGCAAGCCCTGTGTGGTCTTGCATTGTCATCCTGTAACAAGAAAGCATCACCTATTGCCCAGGCATATGGGTGCACATAAGCAACAAGGATGCCATCTCTATAAACCTGAGCATTCATGGTTCCCTTCGAAAGACATGGAGGTCTGTGCATTCACCCAAAGAGATGCCACCCCAAACACAGACACTGCCTCTTTCGTATGCATCTCTTTCACAGATGTTTGACAGATGATAACGGGTTCCAGGTTCTCTCCATATCAAATAACGCCTACTTTAACTTTCTAGACTAAACCTGGACTCATCCGTAAAGAGAACAGCCCTCCATTGATCAGGCGTCCAGTGGACATGTTGTCGTGCCCACTGCAAATGGTCCCTCCTATGACGTGACACGAGCAGCATGCAAATGGCTGGTCACCTTGCATACAGATCACCTTCGTGAAGCCTTCTATGCACAGTTGACGTTGACACCAACCTTCTGGTGGCTGCAACAATGG
Source organism: Stegodyphus mimosarum (assembly GCA_000611955.2). Lineage (NCBI taxonomy): Eukaryota > Metazoa > Arthropoda > Arachnida > Araneae > Eresidae > Stegodyphus > Stegodyphus mimosarum. The sequence continues at coordinate 358,497 of KK116363.1, forward strand.
AGGATCTAAGAACACTCAGAGTAGTGCTTCTATTCCTGTGTGCACATAATGTCAAATATCAGTCATTGCGCTCGTCTTAGCAGTTGGCCATCCTTGGATGAACCTACTAGATGGTGAATCTGTGGTTTGAAATTACCTCAAGTCTATGAACCACACAAGGACTCACATTTAGCCATCTGGCCACTTCTGTTAGACTTTGCTCTGCCTCTAGTCTCCCAATGGCTCTCCATCGTAGTTCTGCATGCAAATGATACCTGGAGGTCATTGTTTCGAATTCGCTATCTCAGATTTCTGATGTCACTGTCACAGTGAAATATGTGGGCTTACTTTCAAACATGGACTATTATGCTCCTCGCAGATGATGCATTCCAAGTGCAGCGCCACTAATTTGCATATTGCAATTTTACTCAGCCACTCTTACTTGGCAACATATCTAAATTTTACACGGTTTGGCTTATTTTTGAGGGAGTTATCATTATTTTTGTGATTTTTCCTTAATTTATAATTACCAGTGTAGTTACCTTAATGTTATTTTTTGAAAATAATTTTAAATATATTTCTGGTATTTTAATGATATAAAAAGGCTATATTTTTTTTCAAAACATCATCACAAAATTTTTTAACAAACATCTACTACGAGTATACACTTAAAATATACATTTAGTGATTAGTGATAAATCACTAAACTGGCACAATTTAGGATATCTATACAAAACAAAAATTGTGCATAAAATCGAAAAATTAGAAGAATTTTTATACTAATTATGATTGCTATATCACTTTTTATTTCCAACAAAAATCTTTGTAAGTGGACTCATTCCTAAAAGGATATATTTACTAGCCAATGATAATGAAAATGAAAAAATATGGAAAACCAATACTTCTAACAAAGATGTTTGACGGAAATAAATATTTCAGTTTCAACGAACATCAAGTTGATAATTCATCCTGTCATCTTCGTTATTAAAAGGAGGAGACAATATGGTCATCATACCAAACATTATATTCTTTTAACTTTCATGGACAATTAAAGGAAAATATTCTGAAAAAGAAATTAATTAAAAATGAAAACTGATCATGCTATATTTAATTAATAAGCATAGAATGATATTTGCGGCAAACAGCATGTTTTATCTATATGTTGCATATGTTTACAAACATATAAATTTAACGACATGTTTATATACATTTATACATATATATCAAACATAGTATTTCTATCGGATAATATCATTCTATAGCATGTGATGTAAAACACTTAGACACTGGCAATGGATATTAAAATGTACTATTGTGTAATGATCAGAATGGCATACTGAAAGCTCTCATTATACTAATGATACCCATCCCAGAGTAAGTAAAAAAATATTCTTCGGGTAATAAAATTAGGCATATCACAACTTAAGGGTAATCCAATCATTCAAAATCACAACTGAGTTTTCAAAGCTTTTCAAAATTGGTAAACCACAGTATAACCTTTTTCATTCTTTAAAATCAATTAAATTCATTATTTCAAAGGATGAAAACTGCAAGCCAGATCACATAAATCTTTTTAGAATATAGCTACTCTTCTTCATACCTAATACTATTAATCATTATACATGAAAAGTCCCTTTTTAATTAAATACTAACCCATGACAGATGAGATGAAAAATTTACAAACTAGCAGTCAATCCTACATAAATTTGCAAGAACATACACAATCTCAATCTATCAGAAAACAAAAATCAAGAAATTATAAAAGTTGATGCAATTCAATTTTACATATTTATGCAGACACACCAAGCATACAGAAATTTGCAAATATAAACTCTTTACTCAAATATAAAGTATTAGGTCATTTTACTCTATGATGATAAGCAGACCTTTACATAAATTGTTTTATGAAACAGACATTAATGTAATTTAATTCCTTTGATTCTTGGAGAATAAATGAAAAGCATGTAAAATGTTAATAAGATATTGGGTTGTTTTCTTATGATGGATAAATATTTCAAACTAAATTAACATAATTTTACAAGTAACATAAATAATTAATAAATAATTTTAGACATACATTAGTACATTATACATTACATTAGTAATAAGATAATTTTAGGCATACTTGATTTACAGATGCTGAGAATGGACTTGTGATATTACAATCTTCAGAAGACATCTCTCTTTTATAATCAAACGCTTGTCTTGGTTTCAAACCCAGGAAAACAACAGAATTGCTTAAAATGAATGCATATGTTATTATAATGTGAAAATGATAACAATACAAAAAAGTATATCACAAGCAGGAATAGAAATAGAACCTGAATTCCTAAAATATTAAGCTAAAATAAAATAAATACCCTTTAAGTACAGTTACGCTATAATCCAAAAAGCATTTGAAAAACTTACTTTAAGAATAATTTTACATTTATTTTAAAACCATCTACATTTTGAATTTTAACTTAAGTTTCCATACTGAAACCAAAATAAAATTTAAAAACATGAATAAATATCTCTCTTGAATCATGAATGAACACATTTCTCCCCCTCCCTCAAAAAAAAAAAAAAAAAAGAAAGAAACAAAACTTCCCCCCCCCCCCAAAAAAAAAAAAAAAAAAAAGAAAGAAACAAAGAAGCAAAAGAAAAAGAAGAAGAAAAATTCAAGAAAGGAGTATTGATGACAAAAAGTTATGATAATTATACTTAAAAACACAGTAAAATTTATTACAAAATGTCAAGTAAATTTCAAGCTCATCATAATGCAAATAATGCACAAACTGTTTTATTATATATACACTTTAAAATGCTAATGTGCAACCTCTCCCGCCAAGTGTATGTTCCTGTGAAGATGTGTATTACTTTTAATTAAAACATAGGAATGTAATTTTTTTTGTGTGCAAAGGTATTAAGCGTATCAAAACCAGGAAACACGAAAAATCAGCTATGTTCTTGATTGGTTTCGAACTTCAGACCATCTAACTGCTAGCAGGTGTACTTCCAATTACATCAAAAGGCAAATCATAAGGAATGAGAAAATTCTACAGCTTCTCAGACACACTTAAAGGTGAGAGGAGGAGGAGACCTAGTCACCAAATACATATGGCAATAAATTATCATTCATCACATTTTCCTCTGACTGTTTTGTACAATCATTAGGTTTCTCAAAGCCAGGGGAAAAAAAAAAAGGTCTCACCAAAATTTTAACTCCAGCTATTAGCTTTCTCACTACTAGCTGGACATACTTTCATTTATACCATGAAGGCAAGCAGTAAGAAAGAAGAAAATTCCTTATACTTATGTGGATTAAAAATGTAGTGATTTTTTTGTGTGCATTAATGCTGTGGATGTATATAATATCCCAATAAAAGAAATGAAGACTACTTTCTTTTTTTCTCTTTATACAATCAATTTTGAGCACACTCAAAGCAGTTTAAGAAATCTAGATAGGCAAGCCAAATGGAACATATTTATAAATTTGTTGAAGACTCTTATAGGCAATATATTTAAAGCTGAGGCCACTAAGATGTTTTCAAAAAACCACATGCAAAAATTTATACATAACAGTATTGTGTTAATGGTTAAAGATGAATTTTTGTTCTAAAGTTAGGAAGGCCCTCCTAAAAAAAAATTTACTTTGAAATGCATATTTATAATTCATAAAAATTACAAACCATTAAGAATATTCAGTAAAAAAGTAAATAATACAAAACAACTTGAATACTTAGGTAAAATGCAAGACTGATTATAATTTAGCTTTTGATCAAACATCATTATTTTAAGTGTCATTTATCACACACACAAATGAATAGAAAACATAAGCATTCATCAAATGTTGCTTAATTATGCAAAGACCTAGTAAAATTTAAATTTGACTTTAAGTAATCAGACATATATATCTATCAACATTCACAGGAATTACATTACTATATCATATATCAAATTTCAACGTCACATCTGTAATATCTATACAGATGCTTAGCAATTCTATAAGCAAGACACTTCCTTCTATGAAAATGTTGCTACTATTTCTACTTATTAATGGTAAGAGAAACAAAAATTATACTTAAGTTACAGGTAATGATTATAAAAATGTTACCAAGTAAAGTTTTTTAAGCTTTATTAAAATATATTCTATCACTAATTGCTATCATCTTTGCATTTCAAAGTTTTCAACTCTGAAATTTAAAATTTAGCATTAACATGCTGACTGCCATGGAGTCACCAGTGGCCGGCACTCTGCTTGCCTACAGCAACATGGGGGGCCACCGGTGATGCAACCAATAGTAAAAATACATAATTAGAACAAATATTATTACTGATAAATTTTTAAATAATACCGTTGTTACTATAATAGTTTGAAGAATAATAAATTGCAAAAATGGTTTAAAGTGCATCAGGGGTCACCAGTGACCCCCACCACGAAAAATGCATTTAACGCAATTATATAACTCACCTCATCTTCTATAGCTAATATTCAACATAATCTATATCGCATAATAAAAATTCATGCTGGCCCCATGGGCAAACCACATAAAATGTGCATGTTATGTAAATGCATATGGGTTCAATGACAGACCCAAGAAAACAAAATCCTAAAAAAATTGGATTTCATTATTCTTTTTATTTCTTCATTTATTGATAAATAGATGCAAAATTTAGTGCAATAAAAATGATATAATTTTCCATAAATACAATTCTAAAAAAAACTTATTTTCTGCTTATTTTGAAAATCTCTGTATTATCTAAATAAAGGTACATCAAATTTAAAGATTTAATTGTTACTATTCCCAAAAAAATGTGTAGTAAATAGATAAAAATTTTAAAAAAATAAGAAGAAGAATTAAGAAATTCAGATAGAATAGTTCATCCAGCTGGAAAAGGTTCTCGTAAGCTATTTATTCAATAAATTGGCTTGGTGCATCACAGTGCTTTCCTCTATCTGCTCCATGGTTTATATTCTTTCTTTATATCAAATATATTCAGAATGCATCTACCACCTTGAAGGCTGAATTATTTCTAATTTAATATTCTTATAACCATGTGTTTTAAATTTTTACTTAAAATTTAATATTTCACTAATTTTAGAGTTTTAAATTTTACAAATCGTACAAGACTGCATCTTTATAATATCCTTTTAAGCTATTTTTAATACATCTATTGTATTAATTCAAACAGAAAGATCATTGAGCTATCTTTTTAAAATCATTGAACTAAAATATTCTTAAAAATGGCACTTTTGTTTTAAGTCAGAGAAGAATATAGTATACCAACAGAGCAGTATTGGAAAAATGACTAAGCCCAAGCACACTAGCTCGCATAGCTGAAATTGTGACTTTTGGTTGGTTCTTGCATCCAAAAATTTTAATAAATTTTAGTTATTTAATGTTTTTAATGTAATTTAAGACACACTTAATTGTTACATTTTGTCACTGTTATTAGACCCCTTGAAATAAATATTAACATTCAAGAAAATCTGAATGAGAGAAATTGAGCATTATTGAATATATTGGATTTAAATTGAAATACACATTTTTGTTTGTAGATTTATTTGCATACATGAAATAATTATTTCAATAACCACATTATAACTGGTTGCAGATTATTTACCTTTGAACAACAGGGATTTTACGTTTGTTTTTAACTGATGCGTCTTTGGGATCCAACCCTATATTAAGAGAAAAGAAAATTTCATTCATTTCTGCATGTAACATCTAATGGATTACTTAACTAAATTTACATAAGAGAAAAGAAATTCCATTTAAACTACTTAAAAAAACATATAATTTTATACATTTTATTTTGCTTTTTTACTTTTAATGTACCTTACAACATCAGAGCATTTCATTTTAGTATAAATTTTCAAACATAAACTCAGACAATAAAGATGTAAAATCTGCAGTATTATTACTAAGAGCAAAATGATATTACCCCATTTGATTTAACAAGATAGAAATAAGTAGCAAATAGCAAATATCATAAATAACAGCATTATTAGGAAAAGGCCAATATAAATTACTAAAACACTTTTATGTATATCAAATCAAAATAAATAAATAACTAAATAAAATTTTAAAATGTGAAATTCTAAGATATGAAAGTTATCAAAAATTTTGAAAACTTGAAATGGAGAATCAAAGGATTTCCCCTCATGTGCCCTTATTTCCAGTTTTTCCTCCATTAAAAATGACCTTCCTGGACGAAAAAAATTGCCACATACATACAGACAGATAGATATTGTAAAAATAGTAAAAGTGTATCGTAGGTGTAAAATACTGTTACGAAATGTCCAGCTGGGTGGAAAGCTAGCTTCCCCCGCAGAGCAGGTTAGAGTTGCCAGAAAATTGCAAGGTTTGCTCTATTTGGAGAGACATCATCCATTTGGTGACAAAATTGGCAATATGCCATAGACAGACTGAGAACTTTCTGGAACGATTTCTTACAGCTTTGGCCCAGAATGTTCTCAAATGAAGCCAAGTCAGTGAGTGAGAATCTAGAGAGTGAGTCAGTCAGTGTCTCGCAGTCTATCGAGTTGATCGCAATGTAATGCGTTGTTAAGTTTTATCTTGAGTGTGGTGGGCTCCGAGAATGACCCAACCGAATCAGGAGCAGTACTCTAGTGCTTATCATCTAGATCGTGAGTTGTAACGTGGAGAGTCCTGAGAGTACATAGAGTTCCAAGAATGACTGAATCGAGTCAGGAGCTGTACTCTGGTCTTCGCCGTGAAGCTGTCTACCACCATTATAGCCTGGTAGCCTGAAGCTGTGTCGCTAATTGTTTCAGCGTGCTTGTCGTAGTTTTTCAATGACTGTAAACGTGCTTCTGGAGCTGTCCTGAGTAATACTGGCTAATAATTTTTGTTTTGATACTTTATCAAATGTTGTCGCTTTAATCATTCCAAATCCATGAACACATAAGAAAGAAACGCAACAATACAACTGGTAAATGCAACACCCTGAAGGAAGCATGCAAATAACATGAAATTTACAACATGCATTAGCAGAGATGAGATATGCAAATGATTAGAATTTCAGTGCAGACACACATCACATGCGTCTGTGGCACCACTTCAAAGCGCTATTTAAGGCTTGGAGTTTTCCAAGATTTCAGATTCGGAAATTGTGTTTTTCTTGTGGTTTTTTCAAAAAAAAAAATGATCAATTATGCCTTGTAGTAAACAGCGATCATCATTTGATCAAGTATCTGAGTTCGACAGAGGAAGGATAGTGGCCTACCGAGAGTGTGGATTATCTTTCGGGGAAATCGGTAGTCGTGTCGGACGAAACCAAACAACTATAATGCGGATATGTGGCCGTTGGATGCAGGAGGGTACGACTGACCGATATGTTCAATCGCATCTACCTCAGTGCACCACTTCATGTGATGACAGGAACATTGGGCGCATGGCAGTGACGGATCGCTCAGTCACATCACGAACCATAGCACAGCACATTCAGTCTGTAATGCATCATCCAGTGTCTGCACGTACTATTCAACGCCGTTTACAGCAGAGTGATCTATCCGCAAGACGTTCACTGCTTCGTCTACCCTTGACACAGAACAACAGACATCTCTGCCACCAATAGTGCAATGAAAGAAGGATGTGGATGGCAGAATAGAATGAAATTGTCTTTACTGACGAGTCACGCTTCTGTTTGCAACACCACAATGATTGGATTCGAGTCTGGAGACACCATGGAGAGAGGATGCTGAACAGCTGCACTATGCACCACCACATTGGTCCTGCTTCAGGTATTACAGTATGGGGCGGTATTAGATATCACTCTCGCACTCCTCTAGTATGCATTGTCGATAGTACTTTACACAGATAGAGCTACATCGCCAAGGTGTTGGAGCCAGTTGTCCTTCCTTACCTTCAGGGCTTGCCCAGACTCATATTTCAACAGGATAATGCATGACCATGTGTGGCACGCATTGTGCAAGAGTTCTTCATCAATCGCCAGATTGAATTTCTTCCCTGGCCGGCTGACTCTCCGGATCTTTTGCCGATAGAAAACATGTGGTCCATGGTTCCTGAACGATTGATCCAGATTACATCCCAACTGCCACACCAGATCAACTTTGGCAATGTGTGGAAGTTGCTCGGTCTGCTGTACCCCAAGAACACATACAAAGTCTCTTTGAATCAATGCCGAGGTGTGTGGCAGCAGTGATCTCCAACAATGGCGGCTACTCTGGCTACTGATTATGGAAGGAACCACACTTTACAGAAGTCTATAAATTTAATCATTTGATACTTGGTGAACATGTTATCTACTAAATAAATTTTAATATGATATCTCTTGTCTTTCTTGGTGTTGCAATTTGGTGGCCAGCAGTGTACAAATGGATAACAGCTCTAATTTACTAAGTAAGATTTTACTATATCTAAAATGAGTGAACCACATGCTTGCAGGAAAACATGAGAGGAAGTGGTAGAACCACAGTTCCAGTTAAAATCTATTACAATTAAGATAAAAATCACATACACAAAATCTCCCTCTTTTCAGAACTATAAAAACGGTAAACAAAAATACACAAAAATGCTCTGCTTTTACCAACAGAAATATATGGAAACAAGTGTTTTAACAAAAAATGTTTGAGTATGATCATTAAGTGCTATTAAGATTGAGTACATCAGTAAATGGATATTTTGAGCAAAAGTGAACAGAAAATATTTTGATAAATAATCATTGCTCCAGAACGTACAATAAAAATTTTGGCCAAAAGGGCCTTTGAATATTCAGGTTGGAAGAACATGCACCAAAATAGATGTCTGATGCAAAAGGTACAGTCTACAAATGATAAGGAAATTTTATCCTTATTCCTGCCAAACCTCAATATAAAAAATATACTGTGCACTGATTGTCAAGATTATCAGTTGCAATTAAGAATTGCTTGCAACTTTCTTTTTTTTAATATAAATTCATTTTAATTTTTATATAATGAAAACGTATGTGATACTTTTGAAGAAAAACATTTACATTTTATATTTTTATTTTTTTTTTTTAATTAATCATTGTGCACATTACTTTTAGGTAATGAGACAGTGGACAATTATCATTTTGCAAGAAGTTATAAATACACTATATGAAGATTTATAGATAAAAGTTGTCCAATTTTTAAAAAAGAATACCTTTCATACTTACAGTATTCTTTCTTTTTGCTCAAAACAGTCATTCTATAACAACATTTCCAAAAAGTTAGAAACACTAAGAACAGTGCAATTATAAGTGATGCACCTACAATGAAAACATTAATCATTAATAAAAGTAATAAATAATAAGTATTTTAGTTAGTCCCCCCTCCCTGAAAAATTTCCCTCCTCATTTCATAATCCCTGGTAATTATGTATTAGAATACAAAGAATTGCAACTATTAGATTAAAATTATTTCAGTAAAGTAAATTTTAAACCTCAGTTATGAAATAATCTGCAAATGTTTCATTTAAGCTGATATAACATGATAACCTGGATTAAAAAAATTACATTAGGCTAACAAAATACATATAAAAATGGCAGCAAAAATAAACATAAAACAATTTTAAAAAAATCATGCACTTTTCTATTATGGATGCATAGTTGGTGAGTTTTTAATTGTAAACGATATCTAGTTACAAGAAAAGTTTATAGACAGAACGCACACAAATTACAACAGCCCAGATGGCACTATCCTTGGGTCTTATCATGCACTTGGCTTCTCTTTTACAGGTACTAAAAGGCATGGCATGTGCATAATGGAAAAATACCAAAATCACATACAATCATAAGAACTGTATACTTTTACAAAAGTCTAAATACTTTCAAAGAAATCAACAGTATCGTAAATAAAAGTTGAATATATTTTATATTCACTTAATAAAATTTTTTAAAACTGACAGAAATATAAGTATCTTTCAAACTGAAATAAAACCAGTTGATTCTGTACTTAATTGATATAATCATGAACATTATGACTAATAAAACCCACATCAAATCTCTCAACGAAGAAATATAATTTTCTTCATACAAGCAATTAAAAATTACATTCAAAATTTGAAAAAAAAAACTTGCATATGAGTTACTCTTCATTTAAAAAAAAAAAAATATAAAAATATTTCAAAATAATACACAGAATATTATTTCAATGATTATCAGATTACTTTAATCCTAAGAAATATATAGATCTGACAGAAAAATAGTACTTTTTTACATCTAAACATGATCTATTTTCTCAAGTAAAATAAAGTAGTTTTGATCCAGATAAAAAGCTTATTTGCTACTAATTTTTAATTATTTACTGCTAATTTTTTAGGCTTACATTCAATTTTGAATCTCCTCTCAACAGCAAGACAGAAATAAAAAATTTTCTTTTTTTAAATAAATTGTTTTAACTTCATTTTAATTTTTATATAATTCATTCTATAAAAATTCTAAATACATATATTAAATATGTGAATATAATTATGCTTTTTAAGCGACTGAGAATTTTACTCAGGTATTTTATGTATTGTTTTTTTACTTTGAAAATTCTCTACAATATAATGAAGTAAATACATGGTCACCGGTTTTTAAGAATCCCAGTTTAATTTCTGGCTGCACTTTTCAAGAATAATTTTATACTTTGGATATATTTTAAGTATCAAGACAGGGAAATTTTTAAAGCAGTTTTCAAACAATTTTCTTACCTATAACAGCACCTATAAATAGCGGAATGTCTTCAGGAACTACTCCAAAAAATAATTTTGGATGAAGTACATCTGGTGCAATTGTACCATTATTAATCGCTTTATCTTTAAATGCTAAAAGAGTAACACTCTGTTGAAGGAAGACTTGGTGAACATCCTTTGAATTCTTTGAATCTAATAGAATATAAAAAAAAGTAAAACAATAATTAAGCTTCTTAAATAGGAAATACAAAAAATATGAAAATGCACATAATTAAATGTGTCAGATTTGCAAAAATTTCTCTCTCCTTTGCAATAATATATATATGTGTACGTCATAGAAATGTATATTTTTTTAATGTTTAATATATAGTAGGAATCTGAAAGATAGATCTAATTTACTATAATCTTACTTCTGATTTAACAGATTCCAGAATCCCAGGCTATAATACAAGACATTTTATATATATGGCAACCTTCACTTCTGCATGTGTTTTACAATGAGGAAAACTCTCTGCTATATAAGGCAACTTCACTTAAGTATGCTTTATTACAGCTTCAAATGAAATCTTGCATAAAATGTGCTTAATATATTTTGTGAACTAAGTAACAAATTCGGGGATATTTCCTTTTGACTTAAATTTTACAAAGTATGTGATGAATTGTCTTGATATGTTTCCATAATGCTACATGGTTTCCAAAGAGTCTCCACCACCCCTCAGAAGAAAACATATATTCAATATCTGATAACAGAGCAATTTATTTATCACAAGCATGCATTGCATATTCATCACATTTATTATATTGAATATTTACCACATATGCACTACATAATGACCATACAGTCAACATCCTTTGTATTTTTAAATGTAACACACAGCTACAACACAACAGCTAAAAATATAAGTTTAATTAACCTATAATTTTTATGGCACTAAGTCAGAATAATACAGTTCCAGGCCTTGAATGCTTGATTTCATCCTATTAATCCAGCCCAAAATATATGAAACGAGGTCAAATTTAATGCTTAAGTCAGAATACCCAAATACTTTAAATATAACACCAGATATAATTTAAGATACTGACATCACTTAAACATATTTTCTGCTTTTATTGCTGTACCTCATGTAGATATTTTACAATTTCTTAAGAACTTTCATTATGCTTCTATCTCAAAGAAATGTTTATTTGTTTTTGAAATTTATAACAGATGAACAGAAACACAACAAAATAAACAAGTAGTGTTACTGTAGTTAAAATACACTTAATAACTTTTTTACAACTAAATAATTATGAAACCTTATGATAAATTTCAGCAGCTCACAATGAAACTGATATGCATAATATCTGCACATTTTTTTAAAAATAAATACACAAAAACGATCTTTGATTTGATATGAAAAGATCTGAATTTGCACTTAATTTTGATTTTAAATGTATCAGATAATTTCAGCAAAATAATAACTCGCAAAAATTCTTATAATTGAAGTACGGATAACCTCAGAATTTCTTCTTTTATGACGTAAAGAGAATCAGCATTTTATACAGCTCAAATTAAAAGCAATGAATTAATAAAATGGAAATATTAATTAAAACCGCATGCCTATATGTCTACAATATTGCTGATAAAGAGCAACAAACGTAACTGATATAAATATGGCATTTACCTATTCCTGCAGTCGTGGTTTCAGGCTGATCATTTAAGTATTGTAAGGATTTATATGGTATATTTTTCAGTTTCCCCATAATGCCAATGTTTTTGGTACATTTTTTCTTCCGCAACCGACCTTAAGAACCGCGTCTCGCTCAGTCCCCTGATCCGTCTCTGACTTTTCCCACGCCTACACCTTAAAGGCGTTACCCATACTGGATTATTAACTTAACAATAAATATTGCATTTTTAATATCGATTTATCAACTCATTCTAATTATTGCAAATTTAATACTGCCGATCCTAGTTAGTTAGCAACAATGGGATTGCAATCTTTTGGCCAAGTAAAAGGCTTTATCCAATATATAATCATGCCCGCGGACACTACGGCGCCCACCGATCCTTTAGCGTATACTCGCAGCTGTGTGATCACAATAAAAATGTTTTAGTTTTCAAAGCATGGATTCATAATGCAGCTAATTCAAAACCGAGAGAGTGCAGGAATGAATAAAAAATTAACGTAAACATATGTGGGGGCATCAAAATCTTTTTAAGTGCTTAGGATTTGTAAAAGTTTTAATCCGGTTGTGCCACAAATATGTTTTTCGATGCAGTCGATGTCTTTGAGTAAAATTTATTGCCAAATTGTTTAGTCCAACCATTTAATTTACGAATCAAAGCTGCACGTACGCAAATTCACTATCATCTGTATGTAGTACACTAATGTGTGTTTATACCTAAAGCATGAAGAAAAATAAACTAGCGTAGAAAATTAATATGACGGATACAGTATGAAATCCAGAGAAAAGCTTTAGAGGAACTGCGGTATTTGTACAAATGATTGTCTGTCCAACAGCGAGAACAACCAAACACACGTCTGTTAGTAAGTAGTGTAGTCTCCCTTATAATTACATGCTTGTGTGGCACCATATATCTCTATGCTCAGTACCAAATTATCAAACAGCTTTTGCGGTACGCATATTCACTCTTCATTGAGCTATTTTAATTATAATTAAATTTAATCATTGATGCTAAAAAAAGTAAGTGGATGCGGAAGAAAGTGGTGTTTGAACGTGGATGTAATCATGCGGAAAGGTGTTTTTTAAAGTATCCCTCATATGTCATACAGGATTAAAATAAAGGAAGCATGTTGCCTCTCCATGAGAGTAATATCTTCAATTTCAGGCAGCTTCTAAACAGCATGAGTCTGAAGTGTTCTGGTATCATCACCCATAGAAACTAGCATCTCTGAAAGACGCACGTAGGAAAGATTACTTCTTGACAATAGAAATTTCCATAAAAATTATAGGTATGCCCATAGAAAAGGTAGAAGTCAGTGCGGCCATTTAGCATAATGTTTCCCCAATCAGGGCCAGTACTAGGCATTTTGCCGTCCAGTGCAACCTCTGCGGATCCAAAATTCTTCTGCTTCCTAAATTCAAAAAATTTTACCTTCCTTAAACTCTGCCGTCCGCTGCGGCTACAGGCTGCACCAGTTGCACTGGCATTGGCCCTGGCCGTCGAGGCACCAGGATCATAGTAATGGTATTTTAAACTGATCCTACGGAATGAAACCATGGAACATAGAACATGATGGTGCTGAGAGCATTTAACTGTTTCAGCTTCAACGTTCTATCATGAGATATTAAACCATATAAGAATAACCATGAGATTTATACTATGAAGCGTTGGCTTTGATTTGAAAGTTCTGGGCACTAATCTTTCTTACCTCTCTCGCCGATAGGAAGACAAAATGGAAGTACCTGTAGCGCCATATAGTGGGAAGGAAATGAGTGATTCTTTGATTCCATCATTTTGCTGATGCCATTCTGATGTAGAATTCAGAGCTCAATCCTCTTGCAAAGTTAATGAAAATTTCAGCCATTTTCAGTGAACACACTTGAGATATTTGCTGGTGATTTTGCTGTCTTAAGTTCTTTTAGCATCGATTTTATTTCCTTTATGATATACATGATTTTCAAATTTAATTGTAAGCTTTCATCTGTTTCCTTTTCTTCTGTTTTGCCGTTCTTATGTACGTCACTATATTTTCTGCGAGTTTGTCTGAATGAGATTTCTCCTTCCAGATTCTTGCTCAGTGAAGGAAAGCTTTCATCTGCCTTCAAGATCTTTCTTTCCGTCTACCTTTGCTTGCTTTTGAGGCTTTGGGTGATTCTTGATGTACTAGGACCGCGGTCACCAACCAGTGGTCCGTCAAAAATTTTTTATAGTTCGCAGAAAAATTCTAGCATTATTTATATTTTTAGAAAGATTCAGTTTCAAAAATGACGAGTTAAAAAACGTATTGTGGAATTTGGATTTAACTTTTTTTTTAAAATTTTAGCTACTATTTTTAGGGAAATTCCTTCTGATTTAGCGACTTTTGCCAGATGTGGCAACTATGGACATGCTACCGTTATTAAGAATAGCGCGACCTGGAATTCTTTTGTCCCTCTGATTTACAAACATATACCATTGCAATTGCTAATAACACCTCTTTTCACAATGACAAAATGAGAACCGTCTGCATTCTTGTTTATAATCTCATCACTCGATGATTTCGTTTTTGTTCGGCTTTCGGAGCATCTGAACATAAAATTGCATTTTGCGATAAAATGTTTCCTACTGAGACAGTTTATTGCTTTTAACTATTTTATATCTTTGGCTTGGATTTAATTTTTAAAATGAGCCACATTTATGTAGAATATAATTATTATGTTTAAAAAAAATTTAAATTGGCGGCATAACGCTTTAGTTTGTTGATAATGCTTTGTGTTGCCAGTTTTCTTGCTTTTCGTGAAATTCCTTTTCGGTTATACGGAAATGTAAACGGTGACATAAATAGGTGAAAATATAGTTAGTTTACTTTATGAAGATTAAAAATAGTCATCTTGACTATTAGTTGATAAGCGCACATATAAGTTTTCTTTTCAAGAAGGGAAAATTTTTGTACTTTTCATATAATTGTTTAGTGTGAACGAAATAGATAGCAATGAGATGTTAATAGTATTTAAGTAGTTACTCATAATATTTAAAACTGTGTATAATCAGCGTTAGTAGCCATTTTAAGATTACAATAGACCATTTTTTGTTTGTATTTCTTCAATCATTAATGTAGAATAAATAAATTTTGCAAACATATGGTTAATATCATCGCCATATTATATTTATCACAAAATAAAACCTAAAATTTGTTTTTACATTTTTTTATAGTCCAAAAGGGCTTTGTTCCTGAAGAACTATTGTTTTCGTTTTGTGATTTTGCGTCGTAAATATTAAATGTCGGTTCACTTTTTCAAACTGTTGCCACCAAATATTGCAGCCCTGTATTATATTTAAAGAATTTAAATAATGAAGAATGTGCATAAATGTATGTAGTATGTTTCTCGCATTGTGATAAAACGACGGTACCTAGAGACATCAATTTTGAAGGACGTAATCCTGCTGCGAATATGGGCATCTGGAAGCCCAAATTTGAAATTTGGAATTTGTTTTATAATCGATTTCATATTCTGTAAAACTTTAACGAATTTTTTATTAACAAACTCGAGGATTTCAAAGCGAGCAATGTCAACGTTGTGCAGAAAAAACATTTTTATCTCTAGCGCATGAGACTGTGTATAGGAGATTCTAAAGATATGCTCAGTTTAAAATTACTTTGCGATAGTGTTCTTTAACTGAATTTTATGATTGAGGTGCAAAGAACATGATATTTAATTAACAAAGGTAACACATAAAATGTTAAAAAAAAAGTCCCTTTGGATGTAATTTAAAATCTGAAACATTTTCAGATTTTCTTTTTTTTTAAAAAATTAACATATTTAATAGGAATTTTAAAATGCTCTCTCCGTTCTATTTTCTGCTTCTTCAATTGATTTAATTTAATAATCACATAAAAGTATGTTTTAAATAATTGTATTCATTCAGCAATAATTTTGTCAATAACTTTTTTTAAAAATATTTCTTGCACTTGCATTTTAATATTTGTTTCGCATTTACCTTTAATTATTAAATATTCCATTCTGTTCTTGCCAGAAACTATTATTTATGAAATATTTCTGAGTTATTTTATTGTTATTAACTTATTTTGTGAGTAAAATGAATATTTTATTAAAATTATGGTAATGACTTTTATTATTTCATGCGTAATTTACGTTTATTTGCAGTTTTAAAAATTTATCTGGCCAAAAGATAGATTAAGTACACGACTGTACTATATCTAATGTTCTTTTTTTTTATTTATTTTTTTTTTATTGTCTTGGATGTCACAAGTAGTGAAAAGTCATAAAATTTAATTTTTGCTATTACTATGTTTCAGTATATATTCTATGGCTTCTAATCAGAATTTTTGTTTTTACGAATTAGGCTCAAAATAGTTTTAAGCATTTCACTAAACTAGTATTAAGGTGATACCGTATTAAAAAATAAAATGACTGTCGGCCCATCCCCAGCCAAGTGAAGGCGACTGGTTTCCTGCAGCGGACCGACAGCACTTATTTTCCTTTTTCTAATATTTATTTAATATTTCATAATTGAAACGTCTATTTCAAGATATGTGTAGTACAAAAAGTAATACTTACCTTTACTTGCACAAAATTGTAAAAGTGTCAAATTTAACGACTTTTAGGAACACTTTGTTTAAACGACTCATCGATAGCAACCTTACCCTAAAGCTAAACTGAAAAGGCCCATAGGTAATTTTTGCAACACTAGATATCTGTATTTATTGTAAGCATAATGTAGGTTTATTTTTTCCTACCATTAAACATATATAAATTTATTGTTCCTAAGCCTCTTTGTATCTTTTATGCATCTATTATATATCTTTTGTATATCACTAATCTATCTTGCGAAGACAGTTTAAAAACAAAATTCCAGTCATCTTTATCAATACCCCATTTTTGGCTCTCTATAGAAAATGAATATTCGTCACTGAGTGAAAAGCAAAGAAAATTTTAATTCAGTTTTCAAGAACATATTTGTGCGAGAAGACATTTTAATCTGCAACAGTAATTAAAACTCGGTACTGGTCTCGGCTTGAAATAAACTCGGCTCTCCGTCTTCCAATGACGTCATTGGAACCCAAAATCCATAAAGTGATTTCAAACAAACAGGAACAAATATCACTCTAAAAATGTGTAACACTTAAATGAACTTAAATTTTTAATTTTTTTAAAATAATTACTCTATAACTTTGTTACCTTTAATGGGTGACTTTCACATTAATAAAATAAATGTTTTCTGAATATTATTGTATAAATGTATTTACCGTTTTTTTTACTTCCTAGTACGAAGTAAAAAGGAAGTATTTTAATTGCGAAAAATTTCGGGTATCACATTTCAACGAAAATATCCATTTTGACCGCTATCGAATGCAATTTAGCGATGTTTTTGCGTGACATCTGTACATGAGAAGAGAATAAAGGAATCTTTTTCCCAAAACGAATCACTACTTTGGTAGACGGTTGCACGGATTCTCTCCCAGCTCACAGACTTCACAAAGCTCTTTGCCACTAAACAATAGTATCACTATGAAAGGTTTAAGTCCCTGGTTTGATGTTGTGTCATGTTTCTTTGCATCGTTTTCAGAATTAACTAAACAGCAGACTGTTTTTCTTAGTTCCTGTAGATTAATGAACCTTGAGAGATTATTTTAACATTCAATTCCACTTCACATTTCATTTCCAAATAACTCAAATAATCATCAGCATCTGGTTTTCAGGAAATTCCTCGATACTCCTGTTTCAATTTTCGAGACATCACAAGCATCCTCATAATAATTTCGGGAATATTCCATTTCACCAAAGGAAACGCCTTTGCCTCTGTCGTTCCGTTCAATTTTAAAATCATCTTGAGCTGTCAAATCCATTTGATATCTAGGAATGGATCTGGTGTTTCATGCGGTATCATTTTCGGGAAAGTATGGAGGCTCTGAATTATGATCTCGGAAATAATTTAGTTTGCTTTCGAGGATATCTTTTATACTTAACCTCATATCAGGTATGAAAATATCTGGATTACGAAAATCCACCCAATTTTCAGATCACTCTCAGTCGAATTTCCAGCTCAGAATTATCTCTAGTTTGTATCTTCATAGGAACTTCAAGAAACGCTTCAGATTTTGATCCTAATTCAGGTTGAAAAATATTTTTAGTACTACTCTGCATTTGAAAATCATCCAGTATTCGATTCTTTTCAAAGTTCGAAAACAACATTATTTGACTCTATTTGATTTTCGGGAATAATCTCAATGTGTAATACAGTTTCAATTCTTGAAAAACCTTCAGTTTTCGAAATCCTTGTTTGAAAGAATTCCATTTCATTTTGAGAAACAAATACTTCTATCCTCCCTTCGCATATATCGCCAATGCTAATTTCTGTCTCATATCCTCGGGAAGCCTCTTTACTGAATGACGCTGGATTTGTGGATTTGATTCAATTAACATTCCCTGTTGTCGTCCACAGTTTCATTTAAAATTGAATTCAATGAACTTGCAAGAAAGATCTTTGAATAATCTACATTTTAGTGATTATAATCATCTTGAAATCTCGCCTCGAGTTCACATTTAGGAACTTCTTGAGTACTTACTCTTCGCAATTAAAGGTCCTTTCATTTCCCCTTTAGATTTTATGAAGACTAGTTCACTTCTCTCTTTTCCGGTTTGGCTCCCAAACGCAGATTCAAGAAATGAAGTAGGGGACCAAGCCACACCCTCCTCTCGGGAAGCGTTTTCCCTGGAAACTTGATCTGACTCCTTTCGTAGAGAAATTTTGGTTTCTTCTATGGGCGTTATCTTCAATTCCGCAACAGTTACAACTTTTGGCAACTGTATTCGCAATATATCTGCAATTTGGTTCCCTATCATACGTCTCCTTCTTAATAACGACACCTACGACTAAATTATTCCTCCTCGCAAAGACCAGAAGAGGTTTCTCTACCCCTTTCTGAGGTCAGTACAAAGTTCTTGTCAGTGCGAAAATTTATGACTGACCAAAAATTCCAAGCAATGGTGAAACTAAGCAAGAGAAGTTCTCTTCCTGTCCCGCGTTCATCGAGAAAAAGGAATGCTTTACTTCCTTCCCCTTTCAAAAAAAATTGCTCCTTGAAAAAGATTTCGGGCTGAACTATTTCTCCGCAGAAAGTTAATTAAGCTTCCAGAAATTCCTTTTTGTTCAAAAGAGGTCTGCGGAATTTAAGATGACGAACAGCAGTGGACGAAGCAGTTAAAATTTTCGATATGGCCAGGGCAAAGCAGAAATTTTATTATGACAAGAAAAGGTGAAATTTGGTTTCAAGGTGGGAGATAAAGTTTTGAAAATTAAACATTCTGTTTCATGCGCCGCAGAAGGAAAAGTGGGGAAAGTTTTGCAATAAGTTCATACGCTCGTTTGTGACTAAGCGAATAAGAGAAACTGTAATATATTTAAAAGCACAAAATAGAGAAGTTTTAAAGTGAAGGTAGGCTAGATAAAGTGCTATTATGAGCACTCTGATATGGCCCATTTAAAAGATGTTTTTCAGGAATCATCTAGTGGGAGTAAAGGAGGTCCATCTGAAAAAAACAGTGGAATTACCAACAACATCGACAATGCAAGGTCCGCAAAGAAAGACAAAGGAAACTGAGAATGGTGAGTAAGCAAGAAATGGCAAAAGCGAGATGAGTCAGCAAAGGAAGGCCAGGACGATGGAAAAGATAATTTTTAGAAAGGCAAACAAAAGTAAAAAGTAAAAAGATTCAGCAGATGCAACGACCAGACGAGTGATCAGCAATGCCTGTCGGGAGCTGGATGTCGAGAAAGGTTTTCCAACGACAGGAAGCAGTACGGACACGCAAGTCAAGCTATCCAACAGCGAATTTAGGAGCAAGCAAGCGGCCAGGAACAAACGAGTTCCTACACTCTCAAAGGAATTCAAACAAACTAGAGACCGAACCTAGAAGAATAAAGGGGACGATCCCCCAGAGAATCAAGGACCTCGCCAGAAGTTACGTGCTCAGCACATAACGACATATCCTGGCCTTCCTGGAACGAGATTGTGGAGATAAGAATGCAGGAGTATCACCGAAGTTAAAGATAAGTAGATTTTATTTTTTTAAAGTATTCAGTATTAGTTTACAGCTTAGTACAACAGTTGCTAGTTTTGAGTTTTTTCTCAAGCGAGGACAATTTCAGATTTTTATGCAGCAAGAAACTTTTCAATTTAATTATGCATTTATGAGAAGGATTTTGAGTTTCTAGTATAAGCATGATATTATGATTTTGTCTAAGAGACTACTTTGAGAAAATTTTTGCGCATTTCAAGAATAAATTTAAGCAATTTTTATACTATATGGCAAAAAGTGCAAACTAAGAAATCTTTTGGATGTAAATAATTGTAAATGTTTCATGAAGTATGTTTGTTTACTGTGTTGCAAAAGTAGTGTATATGTATGG
Source organism: Stegodyphus mimosarum (assembly GCA_000611955.2). NCBI lineage: Eukaryota > Metazoa > Arthropoda > Arachnida > Araneae > Eresidae > Stegodyphus > Stegodyphus mimosarum. The sequence goes on from KK116363.1 coordinate 379,203, forward strand.
CTAATAAATTTACGCATAAGCTGGGAAATGAGAGTAAGTTAAATTAAAGGTAAAAGCCAGAGTAGTGTATGTAAGTAGTTAAAGGTTAGGTTCTCAGACCAACACGAAAATTATAATCAATTTTTTAAACTTAGTATATTACACTCATGTCCATAAATTAAGGATAATGCAAAATCAGGCAAAGGAAGAGTTAGAAGCAAAACAAATTTGACTTATTTGTAAAGCTTATTTATTAAACAAAAGGTAAAGAGCAAAAAAAATGCTATATGTTTGATATTATTAAAAAAATTCGCGAATTTTTTTCCCTGGAACGAATTAAAAAAAACCTATTTACAAAAAACCAAAATTACATGGTTGGTATGATTGTTAATACATTGTACGTCTCCCAGATGATGCAATACGGTCCGTACACCGCCTAGGCATGCTGAGTATCAAATTATCGATCTGATCTTGGGGGATATTACACCACTCAAAAAGCAATGCTCTCCGAAGTTCCCGTATACATGTAGGAGGAGGTTGACGGGCTGCAACTCGTTGGCCAAGTACGTCCCACACGTGCTCTACTGGATTCAAGTCCGGTGAGACTGCTGGCCAGTCCATACGGGTGATATCCTCCGATTGAAGGCATTCGCTTACAATGTTTGCACGTTGAGGACGGGCCTTGTCATACATAAACACAAATTGTGCGCCCATGGCGCCCCGAAACAAACGTACATGTTGTTCCAGAATGACGTCCCGATAGATTTGGCTTGTCATGGTTCCAATTTGAACATGCAGGTCAGTTCTGGAACCCAGAATAATTCCACCCCAAACGAGCACTCCTGCGCCTCCGTAACGCTGTCGTTCAATGATGTTTTCTTGGTGGTAACGGGTACCTGGAGCTCTCCATATGAAAGTACGGCGAGAATCAGAGTGCAAGCTAAACCTGGACTCGTCGGAAAACATCACACAAGCCCACTGTTGCGGTGTTCACAATGCATGCTTTCTACTCCAGGCTAACCGTAGGCGACAGTGAGTTGCAGTAAGTGGAACGCATCTGACAGGTCTACGAGCAT
>KK116363.1:383687-423610 GCA_000611955.2 Stegodyphus mimosarum
TTTTTTTTAAACAGGAGACATGAAAAATGAGCAATGCCCTCGCTGGGACTCGAACCTGGACCTCTCGAATACGCGCCGAGTGTGCTGACCATTACACCACGAAGACATGCAGGAAGGAGGAGAAAAACACCTTATAGTACAATACGCAAAATCAATCAAGAGCTATGCGCAAATCTGATTTTCGATAATGATAAAAATGAAATTTTAACTTAAAAAAAATAATTAAATGCTCTTCCCATATGTTTAAATGTAATTTACATGTTTACAGCACTAACATCTTTAAAAAAAAAAAAAGAGAAGAGAGAGAAAGAGAGAAAGAAATCATTGACAATTTATAACTTCAAACATAAATTTCTTTTCAAAGCATTTGAAACGCCGAAATGTCAATAATTCCTTCTCCTTATTACATCAAAAGACAATAATTATGATTCTTCAAATGGCAACTAAACAAATTTCGAAGTCTGAAGAACTTTCCCTATCTCTTAGTGATTAAATGAGATTTGTTTGAAGCATACTTAGACAAAATACACCCATCTGCGATTTTTTGTGCTAGTGCTGTTACTACAATAAAATTACAAACTTTTCTTGCCTCCTTTGCAATAATTTATCTAAATTTCGAATGTTTTTCATAATGTCCATGAGAAGAAAGGAAAGTAATTTAAAACAAATTATTATTTTCAAAAGTCTGTCATTAAATTGCGAAGAAAATTTAAAGTTATCTTGTCGATAGAGATTCCTAAATTTTTCTCTTTAAAAATGCTGTATTAGTGACGAACAAAATTTCTCGTAGGAAATGATGACAATCAAATCCAATCAAAAAACAAGTTAACCGATTTAAAAATTTCCTGTGCATTTATCAGATTTACAGAAAGGAAAATTGAAAGTTAATTTCAAAACAGGTAAAATTAAGAAAATAAAGGCAATTTTTCGACCATTTGATATAAAATATTATTAAATGATTTATATTGAAATAATAACGTCAATAGTTCTTACCAGCAGTGTAATTCAAAGCTTGGTTGATTCGAAAAAGAGCAAAATGAAGCAAACGATAACAGTTCAAAGTTCAGTTATCTAGAAAAGTGTAGCCTAATGGTGATAGCTTATCTCTCGTATTAACAGCGGGACAGAACAGAAAATTATCTTTTTTAATTACTTAGCACTGTGATAAGGATAAAGCAGGAAGTAAATTTCGTAGCCTCCAAACAAACTAGACAATAAAAAGAAAAGTACGTCTCTTTTTCATTCTCTGTAAAAAAATTTTCATCCCAGATTGTTTATCTTTTCAAACAAGATTTGCGGTAACTCTTCCTGGTAAATAAATAGTTAAATAGTAGTAATATGTGGAGTTTAACAAAAGGAAGTAAAGATAAACAACAACTCCCATATAGTTACATGGCTACGGGTTCGTAATGAATTGAATGCAGACAGAACTAATCATAGCTTGATTTTATTTTCTCAAAAGAAAAATTTACAATTCTGGAACTTCCCACAAAAGTGCAGTAAGGCAGAGCTCAATCAGTAGTTACCATTTCAGACTACTAATAACGCTAAACGCAGCGTAATACAAAGCTCATTCAAAGAGCGAAACCCTGACGGAGGACTCCCAATGCTCCGAATGGACCCGCAACGTTTTGCCCTAAGAATTGGGAAGTGATGCTGTCTCTGGGGTTATATAGTTTTCACCGTCGCCGAGAAATCTCTAGTACCTTCCATTTCTCGAAATTACTGGAAGGAATATATGGTTAAAGCTACATATAAGGACCACATATGGTTACAGTTACATCTAAGGATCAAACTTCACTAAAATGTGCCCATTTGTATCTTGTTTGAATACATACTATATAACGCTGTTAAATATTCCTCAATAAAACTAAACTGCTTGTTCTGAAATCTAAAGTTGTGGCCTTTAAAACTCATGATGCCCTGCATGAAATCTTTTATTGTTATCTGCAAGTCACTTACTTTGATGTCTGAGTTATTTACAGTGTTAAATGTTAAAACAAGACTTGAAATTAAGGCTTTCGTCTAAGGCTGTTTGATCATGGCACTAGACGTCATACGTCAGGTATCATTCTACGATTTCCTAAACATGAGACAGTTAAAATAACATATTAAAATGTATTATTATATAATAAAAATGTCATTATATTTTGCCACTTTTTAAAGCACGATTTCAATTTGGGAATTAATGAGGAAAGAAGTTGTTGTAGATTATAGTACCATGTGCGCATCCATTACGTCCTAAAAACTATTTATTTCTTCTCTTTTCCAGTGAGAGGGAATTGGTCATTTCTACTTTTCATTTTCCATTGTTCATTGTTCCATTCTTACATGTCATTTTCCATTGTTTCTACTTCCTATAAAGGAAATAAAACTGGTTGTATATTATCGCAGTCCCCCAGTGGCGAATGGTTAAGATCCCTGAAATCGGTAGTTAGAGCTAGTTTAGGTTAGCCCAGGCGAATGGGCTGGCTGCATTGTTGATTTTTGTGGGTTTTTTCCATGTGTAACGTTATAAGGTATTTTCTCCTTCCTTCCAGCATATCTTCGGGATGTAAATGTAGCACACTCGGCGCGTATTTGAGAAGTCCATCATGTCTCCTGCTTTAAAATAACCTAATGACTCTACAGCATGAATAGCAACCAGTTTCCTCAAAACGTCCTCCACAAAGACATCCGCCTTCTTAAGCAGATAGCTTTAGTGGCTACTGCTTAAGAAGGGGGTCAATTCAAATAACCATATTCGAATAACTTAAAATATATTATGGGTTGATTTAGTAATATAATAAGCAATATTTAACGCAACAGTATATCCGTTATTACTCAGCCTAAAGTTTGAAAAGCACAACAAAAAAAGAGAAGGTCACATGAGAAGGTTATAGCAACAACAGTTTCGGAAACATAAGAAAGTTGAAAATTTTCTAGGATTCTTAGAAAATACAACCTAGATCAAAAGTGTTCTTTATATCCGTGGTAAAAAGTGGTAAAAATAAAATCCAAGCTTATAAAACAAACCTTATTCCATCTTAAAAATGTAGTTGGTTGTCAAATGGAAGAAAGTGGGTATTCTTCAAAAATAAGAGAGTATTGGAAGTTGTTATTGATTCTGATGCTAAATGATGCTATAAATTAATGTGTGGTTCAAGAACTTTTGTATAAGTAATCCAGTCATTTTGAAGAAACCAATCAAAACAGAGGTATTCAGCCAAAGATCCGTTCTTGGTTTATAATTTGAGTAGTAGAAGGTTAAGCATGTGATGACGTCTTTGAATCTCCATGACAAGAAAAACAAGAAGGAAGATGAAACATAAATTTCAGGTGATCCATCTAAGCTAATGTTGTAGCAACTGGGCAAAAATATTGTACTTTGAATTCTTGGTATGATGATTGAAAAACATTTTTCTAGCACTGAAGATTCTCCTTTTAAAAAAAGTTGAACAGCTATGTTAAACCCAAGAAATTAATGAATCACAGGTAACGGTACTTACGTATTGCCGTCTTTCACCCAAATACCACCCTAGAAATCGCAAAATTTTCAGACTGTGTTGAATTCTGGCAACCATGCACATAACAGGTCTTTAGTTTTCGTTTTGTTGTGCATTAAAATAACGATGGTTTATACCGGAAAATCGTAATATTGTTTTGTCTCAAAATTTAAACTAAACACTATTAAGCAATGGAAGAAACCGAGCTAAAATTTTTACAGAAATACTGTATTTTGCTGTGAAATCGCTAAATGGAACAGTTGCTTTGAATATATTCTTAAAACAATCGCCAAGAAATTTTTACCTGTACAAAAGATACAAAAACCCACTTATGTGTGAGTTTATTGATTGATTTTAAGTTATTGTTTAATTAAAACGTAAAATATGTATGTAATAATTTATTTTCCCAATTTAAAGTCATCATTCTTTTTCTTCTGTAGAAAATCACCAAGAACTACACCAAGAGGATTGCGATAATCGGTAAGTACCCAGGAGACTAAAAAAGAGCTAGGTATATATTCCATGCCTCTAACATATTTTTTTTCCTCCAAATATCTCAGATAATACGAAAGGGATTGGACTCATCACAGCTGCATTATTACATAAAAAGAATGTTTTAACATAATTCAAAGGAATTAAAGCTTCAAGCTGCAAATAAGACTGGGGCGAAGAAACATGAAACAAAGTCAAGAAATAAGAAAAGAAAAAGTGTTTGAGGTTTATAACAAGGTAATTATTGACAAAGCATCAATGAGAAGCGATTCAAAAGCCAGAAGTCTGAACCAAAGGGATAATCAGAATGCTGCTCATTTTTCTGAATATTTCCTCTAAATAATACCAAATAAATAATAATTTAATTTCAATAAAATTTTTAAAATTAAAATAATAAAATTTTATTAGAAATACCAATGAATAACGCTACGTCTGAAGGAAACTATATTGATTCTTAAGACCAGATCATCGTTTTCAATGCCACATTTCTTTGGCGTGAAAAATTATAATGTGCCATTTTTGAGGATTAGATGCCTTATACTTAGGAAACTGTCATCCTAAATATGACACATGATTTTTTTTTCTGACCCTATATTTAACATATTTATGACAAGCATATGTGTGAGCACCAACTCTAAAGCAAAAGAAACAAAACTGCATTTACATAAAATTAAAAAATAACTTCTAATTATGTGTACTAGTAGATACAAATAATAATTATTTATTCTACAGCTTGTGTAATGTACCCCGAAATTTTCTGACAAAGAAGCACAAGCAGTATTTGATTAATTTTTTCGGACAAAGTACTTTTCAATTTTTTTCTCGCTTATTAATTAACTTCTGGTTCTCATACAGAGAAACATGTTCAGCAAAACCTCTAAGCAATATGATTTTATCAATGAACTGAATTATCTTCACTGACGTGCACCATTTCCGCCCCCCCAGAAAGTATAAGTCCTTGAGCCATCAGGAAACTCGTTATTACGCTTTTATGATAGGATAATACAGATAAATCCCTCTTTATTTATTGAAATAATGGCAATCATTATTTTCCTTTTATACATTTAGATTCTTCTCAATGTCATTTAACGAAGCTCTTTTGCAAAAAATAAAAGATAAATCCCTTTTCCATTTAGACAGCTTTTGCTTGGTTTCAGCTGTGCAAATGTAGTACGTGATGATAATAATGCATTAAAATGATGAATTTTCAGCCAAGGAGGAAAGAAAAGTAATAAATTTGAAACTAATGTTTTATGGAAAGATAAAATTTTTTTCACTCTCTAAAGAATTGTTTTCATGAGAAGCAGACCCTTGGATATCTTTAAGCTAATTTCCTAACATCTGAAAGTCTGGAAGAATGCATAAATTCGAATCGATTTTTTTTTAACTAATTGTAACTTAGAAAACGTGCAGGGCCGATCCTAGTGGGAGGGGGGGCAAGATAGTGCACAGCATGTAGGCTGCCAAATTTAAGGGCGATGAATTGATTATCAAATATATTATATTTCTACAGAAAAGGTCGGCGAATGCTAATTTGCGCCTGAACGGCCGAAGGTTTAGGATCGGTATTGCTTCAATGGTATTTACTTTTGTGCAGGAAGAAAATCATGAAAAGGCTCCTACAGCTAGTCATTTCATGTAAATCTGAACTTTAATAAAATTATCACTTCAGCGGTGTTAGTTTAGTTGCCATTACCAACACTGAATTCTAAATATAGCAGTCTGCAGTTTCAAATGGAAGAGAGACAAGCGAATATAAAATTTTAAATTAGGCAAAACAGTAATGTCAGTTGCTTCTGAATACGATTTACGTTTGCTTCTGAATAGTAGGAACCTGTGTCTGATCACCCTCGAAATCGTCAGAATTTCTTTTTCCTTCTAATTTTAAATTCTGAACTTCGCTGAGAACAGAATTCATTAAAAAATAATTTTAATATTTGAAAATTAAGCTAATGTAAAAAGTTAAATGAGGCATAAAAACACCTTACAAACAGCGTATTTTTATATAAAATTTGATCGATTTCAAAGATAACTGTTATGTCTGGAGAAGAAAAAAAACTGTCAGAATTTTACATTCAGGAAAGAGAATTTTTCATACAACAGAATTAAGGGTTAGAAATTCTCGAGAATTTGTGAAAGTTAATCTCTTCGAATATTTAATGCATCATGATACGCACTGGGAGTTCAAAATATATATTGACTCGGAGCTGCATATTGCAAACAACTATAAATTTTCGTCGATTTTTCGCAAAAGAATTATATTGCTCGGCATGCAGAACAAAAATCAATTCTTTAGATTCAAGTTATTGATATTCCAAACATAAACGGTGATTATTTATGACAATACTTTATATGCTCGTGTGCAAAATTAAGAGAATTTGCACATTATGTCTATTTTTACGAAAAGCATTGAAGAAAAGGTACTGATTATGCCGCAGAAGTATTTATGCAGATATTTAGAGTCGAATGCGTAAGCTTGCATTTGCGTGTCTGCAAATCTGTGACTGTAGATGGAATATAGGCGCATGAGAAGTTTCCGATGATTTGTGTGCTCATACTACTTCATGACATTCGCCGTTTCTCACAAGAGATCCGGTAAATTTTATAAGATATCAGGAAAAACGAGTAGCGAACGTATGGATGGTAAAATGATATGGGAAATTGTATGTAGACTGGAGGCAGGCCAACAATAAGTTCAGGTGGCTACAGAGCTCAATGTAACCCCCTCCCAGTGTCGTCTGCAATTAGTGAAAACAGTTTCAGAACATTGAAGCGATATTGAGAAAACCTAGACAAGGTCGACCAAGACCCACAGCAATGAATCAGGATTGTTACTTAACAGTTTTAGCGCCGCGTAAAAGTTTCACAGCTCTCACTGTGCTGTATGCTGAAATCGGAACCCAAATTTCACGGCCTACATTTCCCGAAGGCTTCATGAGACAGGCTGTATTCCAGAAGACCTGCTGTTTACGTTCCGCTCACAGCAACACGCAAAAAGGCGCGTACAGCATGGGACAGTTAACCTTCGCACTGGACCAGACTTCAGTAGAGCGCCATACTTTTTACAGATGATAAAAGATTCAGCCTGGACACTTATTCTCGGCGTACCTTTATCTGTAGGAAGCTTGGAACAGAATAACATACATCCCTTATCAGAGAAAAGGATCGTTACAATGGTGGAGGTGTTGAGTGTTTCGGCAGGCATTATGTTGCACTGCCGCACACCCCCGCATGTGTTTGATGAAGGTTTCATGACTGCCATGAGTTACAGAGAGCAAAACTTAGAGCCATATGTTCGACTTTTCAGGGGGTAGTTGGTCCTGGGTTTCTGCCCTTAGGATTCAGCTAGTCGATGATTACCAAAATTAGTAAGGATATTCGTTGCATGGATTGGGCCACCTAATATCCTGACCTTAATCCTATAGAGCAGAGGTGGTCAACAAGAAGGTCGATAGCGAGCCTAATTTTGGTCGATCGTCGATCCCTCGCAATGACTGGAGTGGAATTCCGTGTACAATGGACTTTGAAGCGATTGTAGAAGACAAAACCTTTTAGCAATAGTTTAATGTATTCTGGGAATTTGCCGAGGTCATAAATTCCTAGAATTCTGACAGCCTGACACTGTTATCTCCGCCTATCCAACACAATACATTTTGACTTATGTTTTATACTTGACACAATGCTTAGACGCAACTGTTATTAGGGCTCGACTCACCGAAGAATACAGTCAGTTAGCTTGAATATTTGGTAGTGTTATATGGCAGCTTCTTTTCTTTTGTATTAACAGTATTATTATTAATCAATATTATTTATCCTCAGTGACTACTTTGTGTTTCAATTTTTCTTCTGTTTAAAATGTAAGTAATTTTTCGCTGTTTTAAATCGAATTATTCTTCTTACATATCTGTTTACTTGATAAGTGAGCATTCTCGGGAACAGATCTCTAAACTGCGGTTATTAAACTGAGAGAAAAATAAGGGAAAGTATTACAAATACATTACGAATAACAATAATTCTATTTAAATTAAAATATCAATATTTAAACCTTAATAAATATATTGTAACTTTAACATACTTCTTGTAAATTTAAATATATCTTTATTATATTTTAATAGACTTGTATTGCTGTGTTCGATCGTAGTATGGACATATAATTTTTCTCAATGTAACGGAGATAATAGCCACAGTTCATGTATTCTGAATTTTCTAGAAAAACATTTAATTTAATATTTATTCTTTAAAATGTCATATTTCTTTGCATTCTAGTATACTCATGAACCGAAAAAAAAAATACTTATCACTTTAATGAAGAATGGGAACGCCATTACTTTTCTACAACGTTGAATGAAAAATGTTGTTGTTTAACATGCCTTACCTCAGTAGCCATTGCTAAAAGGGATAATCTGGAAACATATTTTTTTAGCTAACAAGTATCAAACAGACTATTCATCAAATTCTACACATAAAGTTAGGAACCTTAAAACTTAATTAACAAATCAACAAAGCGTTTTCAAAAAGCCAAGGTTGAAGTCACAAGCGTAACTACTGCATCATTCAAAGTAAGCTATCTCTTAGCAAAAAAATGTAAGCCATTTTCCGACGGTGAATTTGTAAAGCAAATGTTTTTTAGAAATGTCAGATTCACTTTTTAATGATTTTAAGAACAAGAGTGAAATTGTTGCTGCAATTCAAGATCTACAATTATCTCGAAACACAGTGATGCGACGAATTGAAAAGATTGAGTGGGAATGTAAAAGAACACTTATATAATGATATGTTCTTGTTTTTTCCTTCAGTGTGATGAATCGAGAGGTTAAGTGATACGGCACAATTACTTGTTCTCGTTCGTATGGTTTTTAAGGATTTTACATCTAAAGAGGAATTGTATACGACTTCTTCGAAGGAAAGGACTAGAGGTGTAGACGTATTCAAAGCCTTTAAAAACTTGCTCAATGATTTGAAAGTACCACTTTTTAAATTAGTCTCAGTAACAACGGATGGCGCAGCTGCAATTCTAGGTAGCTTAAATGGATTTATAGCCCAGTGTCAAAAGAAAGATGGATTCCCTGTTTTTTTAAGCTATCACCAGCAAGTGTTAGCTACCAAGAGACTAAACACAAAAAAGGTAATGTACATAGCATTTAAAATTTTTCATTCAATTCGACGAAGCTCCCTCAAACCAAAGAACCTCTATGTAAAGAAGGAAAAGCTCCATAGACGTAATGTAAACCACTTTGTCTGCAACGCCGCTCCAAAGAAAAGGGATCATTCGCCAAGGGATTTGGCGACGGAATCTGTTGGCAAGAATTTCCTCTCTGTGATGTGCCGGTTCTTTGGTACCTAGCCGACATTTTTCCCCTCCTCGACGTGTATAGGAAATTGAGGAACACGGGTTAAGATGAATCGTTCTTTGACTTCTCGCGATAATTTAAACTCGGAAATGATGAAATATTAGGTGAAGTTTCACTTTCACTGGCTGTTGAACTTCCATTGTCCATATCGCTACTTAAAACCAAAGAACCTATTCTTTGTTTAAACTCTTGCTAAACATAACGGTCGAACCTGTCCAAACCAACTTCGACATTCAGCTTCGAGCTTTGGCGCTTTTTGGCGACAGATATTTCACGCATGCGCAGTTGTTTCCCTTTTCGTTGGAAGGGAGCCACTTCTGCTTCTGCGAAGTTTTCCTTATTAACAGTACATATTCTTTGCTCAAACGGCGTCTCTTCCAGCTGCAGCTCGATGAAGGCCAACCTGATTCATTACTACATACCGATGTCAGATGGCTAAGCAGAGGTAAATTTTTGTAGCCATTTCGCGATTTAGTGCTTGAAATTATAGATTTTCGTCACAAACAAAATGGAAACTGTGGAAATTTAAACGATGGAACTTGGCTTAGTGACTTAGCATTTCTTCCTGATTTTACTTCAATATCACGTCATTTAAATTTAAACTTACAAGGTAAAAATAAAGCAACTGATATAATCAGCTGCATATAAAACAAAATTTATTTTGCTAATAGAAAATCTGCAACAAAATAATCTGAATCATTATCCAAATATAGCGGATAACCTACAAAAACATAAAAATATTAATTACAAGATCGACAAATATTTCGCGGAAATCCCAAAAGTAATTGAAGATTTTAAGATAAGATCCTATTATTTTGAAAAAATTAAAGAAATTGTGGAATTCATATCTTTTTCTTTTAAAAAAGATTTAAGTGTGAAACGCATTAGCCAAAAAATTTCAGACATATTTCATATGGATCTAAAGGCATTAGAAAATGAAATTATAATTTTCCAAATTGATTTGATCTTACAAGATCGAAACATTGAAGATTTTTAGAAATATGTCAACCGAGAAAAATATCCCATTATCACCAAATGTAACTAATGTATCTATTCTTGTTTTGGATCTACATACCTATGCGAATCGGCGTTTTCATACTTGAAAGTAACGAAGACTAAACAACGTTTTGTCCTGACTGATTCCCATACTGAAGACTCATTATTATTATCGTTGTCAGGATACACAATTATGATTCCTTGGTTAATGACATGCAAAATCAGTCCTCCCGCTGATGTTAAGGCAGCAAAGTAAATTCTAAATCTGTCTTTATCTCTAGCTACTTTGAAGTAATGAATATTGTTAATAATTATCCATGTTCTTTTTTTTTTTCCTTTGACATGAAATTTTGGGATCTTTGAATAAATATTGTTGTTTTTTACATAGGTGGATAAACCTTATATCTATATTTCAGTACGAGATATGCTCAGCGAGCTCTTGATAGATTAGCAGAATGTAAACCATGTTATTCTTTCATGATAAATTCTCCTGGTCCAAAAAAATGCAAAAGTGAAATATTGAAATCAAATTATCAGCCATACTGTGCATTTTTATAACAACTTCTTCATATTAACGAACAAATACACTGGTGAAAGAAATTAAGAGAATTTTCATATTTGATCTAAGATCTCCAGAACTATTGGACAGATTTTAATAAAATTTGGTGTGAATATAGGTTGATATAATACAAACAAAACATTCAACAGTTATAATAGACATACATGTTCGTGTGTAACACTCATGTGAGTCTGGAGGTCTGAAACAGCGGTTGCAGAATACACATAAGAAATGGGTTAATAGGGTGTATAGTCCCCTCTTGCCATGCAAGCCTCGCAGCGTGATGTCATACTAGAAATAAGGCAGTTTATCAGTGCCTGTGGCAATTGGTCCCACTCATTCAGCAACGCTATTTTCAGTTCCTGGATGGTTCTCGGAGGGGGCTTGCGCGTCCAGAGCGTCCCAGACGTGCTCTATAGGGTTGAAGTCTGGAGACCTAGCTGGCCAATCCATCCGGCGAATATTCTCACTCTCGAGAAATTCGTCGACCAGAAGAGCTCTATGCGGCCTCGCGTTTTCGTCCTGTAACATGAACTCGGGGCCCACTGCACCCCGGAAAAGGCGAACATAGGGCTCCAAGACCTCATCCCCATACCTCACCAGTCGCAGAGCCTCTCTCAAAGACGTGGAGAGGTGTGCGGCTATCCAACGTGATGCCTGCCCAGACCATTACACCGCCACCGCCATAATTGTTGATTTCACGGACATTGGAGGGTTTATAGCGGGTTGCTTGCTCTGTCCATGTGAAAGTACGGCGAGAATCGGTGTTTAGACTAAAACGGGATTCGTCGGTGAACAGGACGGTTGCCCATTGCTCCGTACTGCAATCACTATTCTGCCTGCACCATGCTAATCGGACTCTCCTGTCCATAGACGTAAGCGGGACGCAAACAGCCGGTCTTCTTGCAAACAACCCTCTCTCATTCAGTTTTTTGGAAACAGTCACCCTTGTTTCACGGTTTCCTGTGGCTGCATACAGGTCCCGAGAGAGCTGAGAAGCTGTTAAGCCACACTAAAATGGACAAATAGCAATCTTCTCTGGCCGTCTTTACGCTTGGACGACCTTGCCCAAGCTTTCCCTCAATGGATCCAGTAACATGGAACTGTTTCCATAGATTACACATGACGCTGGGCGTTAAATTAAACTCTTTGCATATCTGGACTTGCGATTGGCCTGCCTCTAGCCTCCCCACAATTCGCCATCTCATTCCATCATCTAAACGTTGGTGATTGCTTATTTTTACTGTTCCGTTGTGAATTTAACCGATTGCTGCACGATAACACCAAGAAATTCGCCGAGGTGTGCTAGCGAACGCAATTCGTTTTATCCTCCACGCACTTAGGAAGCCTGTTTTTCTGCTGGCTCCGCCTACACACACGTGTACGCTTACGCACTTACCGTACAAGATTTGCATTTTTTATCTAGAAGCTTTTTCCTTCAGTTCAGTTCTCTTCATGCAATTCGATAAAATAGGCAAATTCTCTTAATTTATTTCACCAGTGTAATACAACAACTTATACATGGCAGTAGATAAAAAAATTAAATTGCATTTAAGTTAGTAAAAATCTATCTCGAAAAAGTGTAGGAAAAGCTGGGTCTGGAAGTTTATTTTCTTCGTGAGCCTATATCTCAAAAATGTAATAAGTGATTTAAAAAAAATACTTTTGAACATATATTTTACTTATCTACCCATACCTCGCTGGAATGCACCTTATACTAATAGTGTATAAACAGTGTATGTATTTTACAACCTTCTCCCCCCTTAGACTATACCTATGACAACAAGTTGATTGCGACGCACTTTTAAGATAAAAAGTATATCTTATATTCAAGAACTTTGTCCACCCATGGTATAGAGTATGTGTGAGACGTTTTTGGGAGAGCAATCTCATCTCGCCATCCCCCTTCAAGAACCATCCCGGAGTTGAAAACTGCCTTGCTGCATGAGTGGGGTCGACTGCAAACAGCATCTTATACATTATGCTGTAAAGCTGTACGACCTGTGCGGCTATGAGAAGGGACCATATCCCATATTACGCTCATTTTCATAGCCATATCACAACGTGGATTTTGAACATCCCTGCACTATGAACTTTACCTATAATCATGAGTACATAAAATGATTTTGAATAGTACATCTCTTTCTCAGCTAAAAATTTACATCTATACAAAATTTCACTAAAATCTGTCCTTTAGGTTTTCAAAAATTCAACATAATGTGCAGATTCTCGTAATTTTGCAGACGAGTGTATTAGTGATTGCAGTTAGGGTCTACTGGTCGCATGCGCCTCATGAGTTCCCTCTAATTGCAGCTGAGTCAACAAAATTTGTTATAATTATTAGTCGAATATATTCAAACGCGTATTTATTGTCATACTTTTAACTGTATCAGAAGAAGGCAATATCAAAAGAACCCCGCCGACAAATTTTAAAGCCTAAGAGAAATCTCAAAATGACTCCATCTAAATATTTTAAAGTCATTTTCGCATTTATATTTAATTTTTTACATTTCAATTTAATACCATCTTTCACTTTTTATATTAGTGCCTCATTCGTTTCACGTTCGGTAAAGCTTTGCGTCTTAGGACCATTTTCAGGATTCTTCAGGATTTACTGAAAACATCAACCTTGAAAATTAACCATGGTGAGTTTGTCTTCGCTTCAAAGAATGCATTCTTCTTCTTGGCTTAAACCATTTATACTAATATAAGTTATTACATTTCAAATCTTCAACTTTAAAGACCTGTAAAAATACTAACGAAAACCATTTGTAATGTAACTGTTATTCTGGAATAGAGAATTGTTTTTCTTTCAAAAAATTTACTTTATTAAATAAATAAAGCGTATTGGACATCTTGTGGAGTGAAACCAACATTTTTTAAACTGGACTTTATGTATACAGAAGTTGGCCACTGTAACAGCTTTAGATATTGTTGCAATAATAATCTTGTACTTTTGAAATAGTTGAATTTGAAATATATCTGTTAATAAATGGCAATGTTTGAAACGCCAACACGAGAGCTGCGTGCGGTTCTCGCACGAAGTAAGATAATGATTTTTAATTTAAAAAAGAGATAGAATACGTTTTGGCTGTTAATTTTTGATGTTACCTTTTCTTCGACTTATATGTTGCAGTTATGAAATTGATCTATTAAATAAAGTTTGCTGTGTTCCAATGGAGTTTGCTTTAATTACGAAACAAGCATTACAGTCTTAATTATTTTTGGAGGCACCGGCGAGATAGAATAATCGTGCGTGCTTTTGAAATGAAAGCACATCTCCTGGAAAGCAAGGTATAGCATTTCTTTATTCCCAATTTCAAACGATATTATAAAGTTATTTGAACGAATTTTGATTTTAAACACTGCAGAAAAGCATACGAAAATGTGTTTTGCATCGTTGCAAATTTTAGTATAACTGTGCAAAAGTTTTCTGTGTTCTAAACTCAGTTTACTATTCCGGACTTAGTTTGAAGTGTCCATCATTGGACTTAGTTTGAAGTGTCCATCATTGGACTTAGTTTGAAGTGTCCATCATTGGACTTAGTTTGAAGTGTCCATCATTGGACTTAGTTTGAAGTGTCCATCATTGGACTTAGTTTGAAGTGTCCATCATTGGACTTAGTTTGAAGTGTCCATCATTGGACTTAGTTTGAAGTGTCCATCATTGGACTTAGTTTGAAGTGTCCATCATTGGACTTAGTTTGAAGTGTCCATCATTGGACTTAGTTTGAAGTGTCCATCATTGGACTTAGTTTGAAGTGTCCATCATTGGACTTAGTTTGAAGTGTCCATCATTGGACTTAGTTTGAAGTGTCCATCATTGGACTTAGTTTGAAGTGTCCATCATTGGACTTAGTTTGAAGTGTCCATCATTGGACTTAGTTTGAAGTGTCCATCATTGGACTTAGTTTGAAGTGTCCATCATTGGACTTAGTTTGAAGTGTCCATCATTGGACTTAGTTTGAAGTGTCCATCATTGGACTTAGTTTGAAGTGTCCATCATTGGACTTAGTTTGAAGTGTCCATCATTGGACTTAGTTTGAAGTGTCCATCATTGGACTTAGTTTGAAGTGTCCATCATTGGACTTAGTTTGAAGTGTCCATCATTGGACTTAGTTTGAAGTGTCCATCATCGGACTTAGTCTGAAGTGTCCATCATTGGACTTAGTTTGAAGTGTCCATCATTGGACTTCGATAGTTTGAAGTGTTCATCATTGAACTTTAATACTCAAGTTTATCTTGCATTTTTACATATATATTTGAGTCGTAAATTATTGTATGTTATTTTATGGTGCATCACTGCATATCAACTGATGGTAACAGTCATAGGTTGTTCGGAATAAATGTGGTATTGCTTATTCTGAGCATTTAAACAAGTGCATTTAATTCCTTGTTGCCAGAGCACTTTATTTATTTATTGCAATTAAGTTGAGCTATTTTGAGGAAGCGTAAAGAACAGGGTGTTCGTAAACTTAAGAAGTAGAAAAAAATGTCTTTCTTAGGAAGAGCTCGTAAGGAGGATTTGCAGAATCTCGCAACTGAACTAGGTGTTCAGGTGACTGCTGATTTGAAAATAGTTGATCTGAAACAGAAAATTATTGAGAGCAGAGATTATGACGAAGTATTCGTCAAAGAAGTCTTAAACACGATAATAGAGGACCGAAAAGAGAGGGAAGAAAGAGAGGAACGTAGGAGACAGGAAGAGGAACGTAGGAGACAGGAAGAGGAACGTAGGAGACAGGAAGAGGAACGTAGGAGACAGGAAGTAGAGGAACGTAGAAGACAGGAAGAAGTAGAGGAACGTAGGAGACAGGAAGAAGTACAGGAACGTAGGAGACAGGAAGAAGTAGAGGAACGTAGGAGACAGGAAGAAGTAGAGGAACGAAGAAGGAAAGAACAATATGATTTAGAGAGATTAAAACTTGAAGCTGAGATAAAGTCTCAAACCACCGGACAGGTCCGGGCGAAAACGGAATTGCGACATCTGATGCAGAAATTTGACGACAAAGAAGGAGATATCAGTCTATATTTATCACTGTTTGAAAGGCAAGCAGAATGGGCTCAAATTGATAAAGAAGAATTTGTATCTCATTTGCTAGGACTACTTCCTTACGAAGTAACACAAATAATAGCTAGAGAACCCTCTGATAAAGCTAAAGATTATGAACATGTGAAGACTTTATTGCTAAAGCGTTTTAAATTAAGTCCTGAAAGGTTTAGGCAGAAATTCATGAAGCATCAAAAAAGTACCGAATCAACATGGGTGGATTTCAGCTATGAATTAGAAAATTATTGCAAGGAATGGGTAACTGGTTTGGGAGTTGAGAGTTTTGAACAGTTGTTGGACTTGATGGTGATTGATCAGCTTAAGCGTCGAGTCCCTCCTGAAATTCGAGATCATTTTCTTGACGAATGGGTAGAAATGATTTCGTCCAAGAAATTAGCCGAAAAACTTGATGCCTACGAAAACGTCCGTGGAAACTTCCAAAAAAATCTTGCAGCCGATCGGCGGAAAGGGAAATACAATCCAAAAACTCAAAGTAAAACAAATTCCGATGATAAAAATAATGCTGAAAATAAATGGCCTTCAAAGTTTAATTCGGGAAGCAAGATCTATCAACCTAGTAGTCCACGTCCAGATGATAAATATGAAAAACGAAAGTCACTGCAATGTTACCACTGTGGGTCCTATCAGCATCTAAGACCTCAGTGTCCAAAACTTAAGAATAGTACTGAATCTTCTGCTAATCTAAACAGAATTAGTTCAAGACCGGACGATGAATTTCTGTTACCTTATACTAGTATTGGATACGTAAATGGCTACAAAATTCCTATATTAAGAGATTCAGGTGCTAGTATTGATATAGTTTGTCGTAAATACATCACGCCAGAAATGCTGACAGGTGAAAAAGTGTGGGTGCAACAACCATTAGATTTAAATCCAACCTGTTTACCCTTGGCTGAAGTCGAACTAAACTGCGATCTCGGACATGTAATAACCAAGGCTGCCATTATTGGTAACGAACTCGACAAAGGAAGGTATTTATTAGGCAACCGAACTGCTGCACTACTGAATGAAAAAAAAGAACCTGAAAATCACTCTCACCAGGTTAATGCTGTGACTACTAGAGCTCAAACCAAAAGAGATATAGCTGAACGCGAAAAAAAGAAGAACCTGGAACAGAAGAAGGAAGAAGTTGAACCATTAAGAAATGCTCAGGAAGAAGAAATATTCTTACCCGAATTAAATACAGAAGATGAAGCTCTTATGAAATTAGTAAAGCTTGACTCAAAAGAAGTTGTACGACTCCAAAATACTGATAAGGAATTGTCTAAAATCATCCAAGAAATTAAGGAAGGTACTTGCAAAAATGAGAATTATAGTCTGACAAAAAGAGATCTTCTAGTTAAAAGAACTACAGATAAAACGGGCTATGGACGAGAACTTTTAGTTATACCTGAAAAACTGAAGTCGTCAATTATAAAGATGTGCCATGAAGGAACTTCTGGCCATTTGGGTGTCAAAAAGACCAAAGACAGGCTGAACAGACATTTTTATTGGACGGGGTGTTACAAGGAAACCGAAGAATTTGTAAAAACCTGCGATGCTTGTCAGCGCGCCGGGAAAGGAAACGACAAAAAGAAGGCTCCACTGACTTTAGTACCTGTCATTTCTGAAATATTTACTAAAATAAATGTTGATGTAGTTGGTCCTCTACCTGCTTCAAGGACTGGAAAAAAATATATTATCACAGGGCTATGTATGGCTTCTAAGTATCCCGATGCTGTTGCGGTAACAGAGATTTCTTCGCCATCTGTGATTGATGCTTTCTTACAACTCTTCAGTCGCATGGGTTTCCCAAAGGTGATCCAAACAGATCAAGGGACCTCCTTTGTCAGTGCTTTAACGGTGGAATTTTTGGAGCGTTTCGGTATAAAATATGTGAGAAGCTCTGTTTATCATCCGCAGAGTAACCCCGTTGAGCGATTCCACAGGACGCTGAAAAAAATATTAAGAGTTGTATGTATAGGAGCGACTTCCGATTGGGAGAAATTTTTGCCGGCTGCTCTTTTTGCCCTTAGAACAGTAACACACGAAAGTACTGGTTTCACACCAGCAGAACTGGTTCATGGAAAAAACCTACGAACGCCAGTAACTTTACTTTATGAACAGTGGGTAGAACCAGTTGAAGAAAGAAACAATGTTGTAAGTTATGTTTTCGAACTTATTAACCGAATGAAGAAATGTCAAGAACTGGCCGTTGAAAATATGAAAGAAGCTCAGCAACGAAGAAAAACATGGTACGATCGGAACGCCGTGAAAAGAGAATTTGCTAGAGGAGATTTAGTTCTAGTTTTGACTACAAATCGAAGAAATAAACTAGAAGTGCAATGGAAAGGCCCTGGAAAGATAGAGCAGAAAATATCCGAAACCAATTATGTCGTAAGTTTCGAGGGACAAAATGAGTCGAATCAAGTATATCACATTAATATGCTTAAACCATATTACAAAAGACCAGAAATGATTAATATGATAACTGAAGTGGAAGGTGATTTAGAAATGGACATACCTCATTTGCCTTCCAATCCAAATATATTAAATTTCTCGGATATCATAGAAGGGAATGAGCTCGAAAAACGATTGCTACCAGAGCAAATAGAAGACTTACGAAAGGTGTTATGGAAATATTCTGATTGTTTTTCGAATAATCCTGGACAGACTAATTTAGTCAGCCACGATATTGAGCTTCTAACAACTGAACCAGTACGAACAAAGCCATATAAACTGTCACCCCGGCAGACTGAAATTCTGAAAAAGGAGATTCAGAAAATGCTTGATCTCAAAATTATAGAGCCTGGGGAGTCGGACTATACCTCTCCCATGATTTTGATAGAAACTTCATCAAAAGATCCTCGCCCCTGTATCGACTATCGCAAATTAAATGCTATTACTCGAACTGAATACTATCCGTTACCTAATATTGAAGAACGCATAGAAACAGTGGCAAAAGCAAAATATATTACTCTGTTAGACTTATCTAGAGGCTACTGGCAGATTCCATTAACCGAAAGAGCCCAAAGATATGCAACATTTGTTACTAGTTTCGGAAGCTTCAAACCTCTACGTTTGCCTTTCGGATTAAAGAATGCCCCGTATTTTTTTAGCAAGGTTATGTCTAAAATTCTGGCGGGATGCGAAGATTTCGCTGTACCATATTTGGATGACATTGCTATTTATTCAGAAAACTGGGAAGAGCACCTTAAAAACTTAACTGCTGTATTAGACAGGATAGAAAAAGCAAATTTACGGCTAAAACCATCAAAATGTAAATTTGCACAAGATCAAGTGAGATATTTAGGCCATATTGTGGGACAAGGACGACGAACCCCAGATGAAGTCAAAATCTTAGCTGTGAAAGATTACCCTACACCTAAGACCAAAACAGAAGTACGTGCTTTTTTGGGACTAGTGGGGTATTATCGCCAATATATAGCAAACTTTTCAGAAATTGCTTCGCCCCTCTCTGACACTTTGAAGGGGGCAACAAAAAAGGGAAACATACAATGGTCTGAAAAATGTGACCAAGCCTTTAAAAAGTTAAAAGAATTGCTATGCAAAAAACCCATTCTTTATGCTCCCGATTTTAAAAAGAAATTTATTATACAAACCGATGCCTCTGACAATGGCATCGGAATTATACTATCTCAATTAGATGATTATCAAAATGAGCATCCTGTCTTGTATATAAGTAAGAAATTTACCAAAGTTGAAAAGAATTATTGTACTACAGAGAAGGAGTGCGCCGCCATCGTCTATGCTGTAAAAAAGTTACATTTTTATCTTGATGGTCAGCAAGAGTTTTTGATTCAAACGGATCATAACCCTTTAGTCTGGCTACAATCTAATGCCAAATGTAATTCTAGATTGATGCGCTGGGCACTCACATTACAATCGTATAATTTTAAAGTCGTTCATCGAAAGGGAGCCTTGCACAAAAATGTTGACGTTCTGAGTAGAATTAAGTAGCACTATGTCTCTTAGTGTATGTAAACAAAGTTATATTTTATTTTGCTTTATTATTTAATATACTCTAATTTGATGACTCTAAATTTTGTCAATTTTTTCCTATTTAAATGTGCTGTTAGAATATATGTTCAAAACTTAAAATTTTGGCCAGGAGTTTACAAACGTAAACGAGAATTTGCCTTCTCTTAATATTAATGAGAAAGTCGCGTTCAAGAACTTTTCTCTTCGGAAAAGTTTCTCCGTTGGGGGAGAGATTGTAACAGCTTTAGATATTGTTGCAATAATAATCTTGTACTTTTGAAATAGTTGAATTTGAAATATATCTGTTAATAAATGGCAATGTTTGAAACGCCAACACGAGAGCTGCGTGCGGTTCTCGCACGAAGTAAGATAATGATTTTTAATTTAAAAAACAGATAGAATACGTTTTGGCTGTTAATTTTTGATGTTACCTTTTCTTCGACTTATATGTTGCAGTTATGAAATTGATCTATTAAATAAAGTTTGCTGTGTTCCAATGGAGTTTGCTTTAATTACGAAACAAGCATTACACCACCTATGCTCTATTGCATTCAAATTATTATTTGAAATTTGAATTAGTGCGTTTAAATACTCTTGTAATTAAGAATTCTTGTAAAATTTAAATTTAAATTAAAATTTAATTATGTTTGTAAATTTTAAATTTAAGTTTTACAGTTTAAATAAACTAGTAGCTTTAAAGGCTACACAAATCACTTTAACGGAAATTTGGCTCACAAATCTAACCGGCATGGCGATTCAATATCAGCAATTATAATGCAAGACTGAAGACTGCAAATCTTATCTGAGCTAGCAATCTAGTAATGTGATCTACAGAAGCTCTACAGAAACTCTGTCACAATCTAAAATCCTCAATTTAAATACACACAAACTAATTTGCATACCAGCGTAGAAATGGAAGGAAGAAGTGACAGTAAAGATCTGAAGCATAATAACTAGTTAATTTTAAAATAATAAAAACCCTATACCCTCATTTGTTTTGTTTGAAACATGACAAAATATAGTGTCCAAGAGTTTTAGTTGTGTAAAATGGATTTAAGTTCGTGGGTGCCTCACTTGTGAATAATATTTTCACAAAAATATACGAGAAGGGCAAAATCATTAACCGTTTGGAAGTCATGGATTCCCATATATAACATTGGACCATGGCTCCTAATGTTATATATGGGAAGAGATTATATGTAGTAAGAGCAGGGCCGGTGCCAGAGTCAGGTGCGACTTTTAGGATTTAGCGATCACAGGGCGTGGGAAAGAGAACATAAAATGTAACGTGGTGAAATTCTACAAGTGTCAAACGTTCAAATATGAGTTTCATCAAGCACAACTGAAAACAGAGTTGCTTAACTAAGGTTCATTTCAAGAGCAAACGCCGAAAGCATCTTCGGTTCACCATCAGAATCATCTTCAATGAGGGTAATTTATTACTACAAGCCATGCGAGATTGCCACTACAAAAATACCCTCAATCAGAACTAAGGAAAACTGGATGGTATTTACGTTATATGAAGTAAACTAAGAAAAGGGGCATACAGTTAGCCCTTTCACCAGTATTCGAATTTTAGTTGAATTAAAGCGCATTGGTAGTCTTGGCCACTTATATTATCTATTACTTTACAACAAGCTCATCAAAGCCATTTTCCATTTCTGATTTTCTTTGTAAACATTGTACGCGGTAAATGGTCGAGCCCTTTATTAAAATCTCCTAAACACACGTTACGAGTTACGAAGTAAATAAAGTAAGGGTTGTTGGACCTTGAAGTACCTATTTAAAGTAACAGACTACATCTGTTAATGGGCACCATGCCAGAATGAAACTGAATCCTTAATAACCGGAAGCAAGATGACTGAACCAGTTAAATCTTGCAATCTTTTTTAATATGAGCACGGCTGAGTTAATACACATTGTTTATCTGAGAAAGTTAAGCTATGTAGATGCACCGTGGAACAAAAACAGCTAGTGGGAGAAATGTTTCCAACTGAAAAATTCCTAGTTATGGTGTGGTGGAAAATCATAGGTCCAAATATTTCACACATTCATATTTCACACTTTACATGCACGTTTGCTTTTAATCTGGACATCATAAATATAAAAAAAGTTTCCTTCTGTAATTTTTTAACAGAAAAATATATCATGCCCTTTTGCTTAACAATAACTCGTAGAAATGGATTTGCAGGGTTTGACTCGTCGGGTAACAGCTTTATTGTTGGCATATGAACGAATAACATTTTATAGGCTGATAGACATGGGAATGGACGTTGACGCTGGCCAGAATGACATTGGTAATTTAGGCTGTTATATACCTAAATGATATATATAGCATTGAATTAACAACATCATATAGCTTGTTACGCTTGTGCCTAACAGGCTACATGATGTTCATCATTCATGTCCAGCAACAGAACTATTACATGGCTGAATCACCGGGGTATTGCTAAATCGAGTAAGATTACCTTGTGGGATAGCAATTTTTTACTAAAGAAATTTTCAGACGCAATCATAGAGATAACTTCACCTTTTCTTTTCAGGTTCTCATCCAAAGCCTTTTCAGTCATTGTAACTAAAACTTCAAAAGGAAAGCAAATTGCTGAAGTAACCCTGTAAACCTATCTAATTCTAGAAATAAGAAGATTAAGAGAAAATACTCTGGAAATGATGCCATAACTTTCATTTACTTCTTACAAAGATTTATAGATTACAATACTACAGCTTTTCAGTGAGATTCCACAGATTTCAGCAAGTTATAAGAACATCATTAGTAGTAAAGACCTGAAGGTTGGTTTGGATGTAAAATTAATCATTTCTGCATTGCTAATTCAAACCATTCCCGTCTACTGAGTTATTGAAGAACGGCTTCCAATAATATTTACTTAAGACTCCGAAGTTCAGCCTTGGCAACATCATTATTAACATTAATTATATCGCTGCATAACCTGACAAGGTGTGCTTTTCATGTTGTTCAATTTATTTCTGGTGCAAATCGGATAAGAGAAATGATCAAATCTTGTGCTACTATAAAGATCAGATTTTTTATGAGTTTAAACAACCAAAATCTTTTACTCCGTTAGTCAGATTGTTGTTACCTTCTGAGCTACACCGGCTACGGATAACTTGTACGCAGTTGGCATTAAAACTGCTACACCATGAAGACGGCATGCAACAAACGCTAAATTTGTATGAAAGATACTACATGCATGAGTATGCAAATAATTAACATTTGGGCGTATACGCACAAAGCAGGTATGACTAACGTTTTCTACACTATGTATAAATGGGAAAATTGCACGGCGAGTTTTTCATCAGGCTCAAAGGCAGTCGTCCACAAACTTCAAGTTATACAATAAAAGATTCTGAAAAGAATTGTGAATGCCCATTACCTGATTACAAACAAAGTGATCCATGATATTTCGAAAATCGACCTTATATTCAACCACATTACTAAAATTAATTAGCGCTTTCTTAAAAGTGGACTTAGCTGTCACGCTAGAAAGTTTTCAGTTCTTAGTTACCAAATCATTTCAAAAGGTAATTTAAACAGATAATTTGCTACTCAGATACTTAAGAGACTACAGCTTCGTAACCTAGCTTGGACTGCTGATGATTACTTGTTTTTTTTTCGCCGAGTGACTTTTGTCTCTCGTCGCTTTCCATCTCATTGGCACTCATGCAGTCTCCCCACATTTACCTTACTTTACCGTTCTCAGAGTTTCTTTTACTTGCTCGTTAAAGTCATTTGCCCTCAGAGTTAAATTTTCTTATCTAGCTTATTAAGATCCCGTCTGAGATCACATAAGCAACTTCATAACCCGTATCCGTATCTGTGTTTCTCATTTGAAAATCGCATTTGAACGTTTTTTCTTTGCTTTAAAAAACGTGTTATGCCGTGTGTAAGTGAAATTTCTACTAGCACATGTTGCAATTCGACCGCGGTAGGATGGTGCATTTCAGGACTGCGGTTTATCGTTCCTCTTTTGATATTGAAGTTGGGGCTTTTGGTACCGCAGTCAGCGTAATTAAACATTTATACAATCTTCTTCAAAATGTTTTAAAATGTGTAACTTGAATACAAGCCAGTTTCCCTTACAAAGGTCCTCCCCGAAGGCATTTCTTCCCTTATGCAGATAGACCTCTCGCGCTTTACCATAGTCGAATAGCCAATATCTTATTGCGTGCATACGCGTTCCTAATAGACTGAATGCACAAGACCGATAAAAGAAGGTAAAATATATTCTTATGTCAAGAAATATAACAAAGCTGGAATTTCCTCAGAGATATTCGTACAATATCACGCAATATAATCAGTAGCTATACTTTAAACTGAACGAAAAGCACATAGAAAGCTAATCCGATCAACGTAAACAACAACAGCTCACTAAAACAATTGAGCTGAGATGTTTTTCTCCGGCTTTTATAGCTTTTTAAATCGGGTAAGCCAGACAGTTCTAGAAATCTCTGGAAAGCAAAAAGAGTAGAATTACGTTTACAGCTAACATAGTAGTCAATCACACTTATTCAAATTAAATATCAATTACAGAGGTAAACTTTTATTCAATGTTAAATGCCCGTGCTCTTGTATTTTTTCTTGTATCACTTCAAACCTGGTCTGGAGATCTTGGATGTATTCCTTAGGCAATGAAGGCGCGTCCGGAGAGCGACCAAACAGAAGACCACAAGGCAGACGAAGGTCACGACCGAAGAACATCTGGGGTGGGCAATAGCCGGTAGTCTCGTGGACAGCACTGTGGTAAGCCAGGAAAACAATGGTAATTCTTGTCCCAGTCCTGTTAGTTTCTGGAAACCACCAATGAGAGGTTATTAAGGAGGGGTCTATTAAACCTCTCTACTATGCCCTCTGACTGGGGATGTAAAGGAGTCGTTTGGGTTTTGTCAATGGCAAGTAGCTTGCCGAGTTCATTGATTACAGTCGAAGTAAAATTCCTTCCCTGATCGGAATGTAACTGAAGACGCACTCCGAACCTGGACATCCAGTGCTGTATCCATAGCCTCTGCTACTGTGACAGCCTCTTGATCAGGAATAGGATATGCTTCACGCCACTGGTGAAGTAATCAATGGCAATGATTGGTATTTGTTACCATCAGCAGTTCGTGACAGAGGTCCCAAGATGTCAAAGGCGATACGTTCAAAAGGCGCTCCTTCGTTGTAACGTTACAGCTTATCCCAGCTGCGTTTCTTCGGTCCTTTCCGACCCGCACAGGGATCGCAAGATCGGTACCACTTTTGCACGTCATCCTTTGCATTACACCAATAAAAACGTTTTCGAACTTTCTGCAAGGTCTTCATTATTCCGAAGTGGCCTCCTGTAGGGCTGCTACGTAGTTCTTTAATGACGACCGGGAGGCGGGATCTTGGGAGTATCAGCTGCCATCGGAGTGTCTTTCCATCATCCGATTCGAATTTCCAGTACAAGACGCCGTTTCAAATGTGCAGTAAGTCTCAGAGTACCCAGTATTGTTTTGTTATAGGACTACAGATCGAAATGTCCTGCCAGATAGGTTTTCTGCTTGAATATTCCATTAAGCGGAATTATGGGTTTAATGGCGCCATCTTCCAGCTGGAGTTTCCTGGCTTCTTTGTCACTCCATGATCAGCCGATGTTGATGTAATTTGTGGTGCGACTGGATTAAGCATCTCGTATTTCGCTTCGACCCTGTAACAATATCGAAAGCTTTGTGACCAGGATCTTCTAGACAATGCGTCGGGGTTTCCATGTGATGATCCCTCCCGATGACGGATAGTGATGTCATATTTCTAGAATCTCTGTATCCACCTGGTTCAGGATTCTTGAAATTTAAAAGCCAGGTCTACAAAGCATGATCCGTGCGGAGTAGGAATTTTCTGCCGTAGAGATAATGATGGAAATGTTCTACAGCCTTAACTATGGCGAGCAACTATTTTCTGGTGACACAATTCCTCTCCGGTTTAGACAGGCAGCTGCTCCAGTAGGATACGACATGTCCTTGGCCGTTTATTTCTTGGGGCAAAACAGCACCTGCACTTTCATTGCTGGCATCCTTGTCGAGATTAAATGGTCTGTCTAGCTGAGAATACGTCAGGATTGGAGCCGACGTTAAAGCTTCCTCAAAGTTCTTAAATACATCCTCACATTTTTGGTCCACAAAACTTTTGTTTGATTTCTGTCAGTTTGTAAAGGGGTCTTGCGGCGGAAGAAAAGTCCTTCACAAATCTCCTACAGTAGGTGCAAAGCCCCAGGAAACTTCTTAGCTGATAATATTTTCGGGGAGTCTCCAGTCTTTAACTGCTTTGCACTATGCAATTATTTTTAAACATGTCGGTATTTAGATATTCAGTGTAAGTCTTCTACTATCTGTTTTAATTTAAAGTATTACTGAGGCTATCCATATTAATTTGCTAATAACTGTGGCATGTATCCCCATGGAAAGGGCATTGACGATGTATATAATCTATGTGCAGTAACCACGTTATGTAATAGCCATGCATAATAGCATAACGGTTTAACTACGTCTGATCATTGTGCATCATTGTCAGAAATAATTCCACGGAAATATCCACAAAAGAACGATGGTTTTTTTTTCCTAGAACTTTGGACTCTCCACTTCTACTATTACTATGTTTATGGACTCATTTAGTAATTCAAACATGAAGGTATATTTCTGTCAAAAGAAATCCTTTCCCCCACGAATAATCGTAGCATTCCCATGCAAGGTGACTAAGCAATAATAACCATTCTAGTCCATGAAACACTTCAGTGACAACATATAAATTTACGTCTGTAGGTCCTACCCAGTGATTCTTCCACCGAACAGGATGGATTTCTAGGACGGAAGCCTGCTCCGTGGCGTACAGTACAGTCTTTAACTGCTGACACTTTTAGTGCATCTGTACACACACCTTCGGCAGAGATAACGTGTCCGAGGTAAGTCCCTTCCTGTCTGAATAATTTACATTTAGCGGGACTCAACTTTAAATTGGCGTCTTTCAGTTTCTGAAGCACTTTCCTTGGATTTTCTGGCGTCTTTCAGTTTCTGAAGCACTTTCCTTGGATTTTCTAGATGTTCTTCAAAACTCTTCCCGACGATGATGATGTCATCCAGGTATACCAGACAGGCTTCGTAGGAAAGACCTTTCAAAACAGTCTCCATTAGGCGTTCGAAAGTAGCCCGCGCATTACATACCCCAAAAGGTATCCCCTTGAACTGCGAAAATCTTTTTCCAGTAGTAAAAGGCAGCTTTTCTCGGTCAGTAGGATGTATTTCTACCTGCCAATACCCACTCTTTAAATCAAGTGTCGAGAGCCACATGCTTCCAGAAAGTGTCCAGAATGTCGTCAGTTCTAGGAAGAGGATAGCTGTCTTCCTCCGTAACCTCATTCAACCGTCGATAGTCAACACAAAATCTAGTTGAACCGTCTTTCTTTCTGACAAGAACGATGGGAGATGTCCATGGACTTGCTGAAGGGTCGATGACATTTCCTTCCTCCATGTCCTTCAGAAGTTTTCCTACCTCTTTCTTTTCAGCAATCGGTTGACGTCTTGAATGTTGCTTAATTGGTGGATGACCACCAGTATCAATTCTATGCTTTCGACCCACATCAGAAGACAAGCGGGAGAAACATCTTGAATGACACGTTCGGCAGCATTTTTCTCTTTATCGTTTAATTGTGCATTCTGTAATAATTCCTACATAATGCTCTCTGAAGACATAGATTCTGGGGTGTTACTATTTCGTTTAACGCTGGTTACTGGAGTACATGCTGCAACCACTTCATATTTCTTTAATAACTCTCACCTTATCAGTTCCATCGGCAACTCTCACCGGGATAACGGTCCTCGATAGGTCGACGAGTGCTAAGGCTACTAGTACACCTTTCGGGCTGTTACAGTTTTCGGGATATTCCAGTACACCAAAGCGGAAATCTCTGTTCTCGGCTGAGGATCCAGGAAGTGGGAATTCTGTTCTTGCTGGTACTATGATATCGTCTTGAACTATGATTTCATGGACAGATTTAAGTTCTTCACCATTAATTGTGAATAGGGTTATGTCCTCAGAGGCAGAATGCAGTTCATTATTTTTAAAAAGTGCAAGGAAACATGATATTTTTTTTTCAGAAAGTCTATTCCGACTATGCAAGGGTCTGTAATATCTGACACATATGCTGCGTGATGGGTAGGCGGCACTTCCAAAGGTGATGTTAACGTTTGATTTTTCATCAGTGTCGATTTTATAACGGGACACAGTCTGGAGGGTAACGTCCAGATGAAATTACCTTTCAATTGTTGAGCCAAAATCTTTTCGAAAGATGATAACATTGGCTTCTGTGTCGATGGTCATATTGCAAGGAACTCCATTGATATGTCCTATTATGAAAAGTCCATTACAGCCGCCACTCACTGCAAAAATCTGAAGCGCTTTAAACTGGGGCTTTTCATTATCTGGCAACATCCACCACGCGAGATGGCCAGTAATTAGCTTCCCTCCTTCATGGTAGGTGCGGTCTTAACACCCGTGCCCTGGGGTGTTCTGCAGTTTCTTCGTATGTGACCATCAGTGTCGAAATTCCAACACTTTACGATCGGTTTACGATTGACATCCGCCATTCGTAAAGCCTTCTGTATTTCCGAATCCCGAATGCCATCGATGAAGTACTCTAGGGACAGGATTTCTCTTGTTTCTGTCGGGCATTCTGAAAAGGCGAGATGACACAGCCTTTCAACATCAGTGGCAAGTTCCTAGAGATTTTCCGTGGACTTCTGTTGACGGGATTTTAATTGAAGCCTGCTGTAGTCTTTTAAGCAGTTCTCCTCAGAGCGCAGCTCCAAAGCGCCGGACAGAGCTTCGAAATCTTTGTTTTTGTTTTCGGGAAGAGTCTGAAGAGCATCCGCGTCTGCTCTCAAAGAAGTGGCGAGATGACAGGCCTTACTTGGGGATCCCATCCATTCGCTTTCGGCGTTATAGAAAATTAAATTGTGTCTTATACACTTGCCAGGAGGTCTTCTCATCATACGTAGATAGCTTCAGAGAGGACCGAGCAGGCATCAGTAAAAATTTAAAACCATCAATATTGCTCTCTGCCGTCGCTACGAATTTCATTAAGGTATCAACTTCTTTGGCGACCGCAGAAACCCTCTTATCAATTTGTTGTTCCACGGCAGAAACTATCTCTCCTATTCGTTCTTTTACAGAAATAACTCTGTAATCGATTTGTTGTTCCACAGCAGAATCTCTCTCTTCTATTTGTTCCTTGACAGAAGAAACTTTCTCTTCAATATTCCAACTTTATTTTCAGCCATGTGTATTGTATGTGTTTTCCAGATGTATGTGTTTCCCATAGCCTCAAATTTGTTTTCTATTATGCAGGTAACTTCTCTTTTCATTTTTCCTTGCCCTGCTTCCATCTTTTTTTGAACTACCTTCATCTCTTCTTTAAGGGATTCTTGGCCCGCTTTCATCTCTTCTTTAAACGCAGCAAAGGCTGCTAACAATTGCCTTGATTGTTCTTCCATCGCTCTTGTTAGCGGCATTTAATCCCACTTCTCACACCAAAAAGTGCTGCGTGCGTAGGAGTTCGTAATAGATTGAATGCACAAGTCGGATAAAAAAAAGTTCATAAAATTTATTATGATAAGAAATATAACAAAGCTGAAATTTTCTTCAGAGATATTCGTACAATATTACGCAATATAATCAGTAGCTATACTTTAAACTACTAAAAACGTTAAATAGAACGCAAAGCACAGAGAAAGCTAATCCGATCAACGTAAACGATAACAGCTTACTAAAACAACTGAGCTGAGATGTTTCTCTCCGGCACTTATAGCTTTTTAAATCGACCGCGCGAGACAGTTCTAGCAATTTCTGCAAAGCAAAAAGAGTAGAATTATGGTTACAGCCAACATACTAGTCAATTACATTTATTCAAATTAAATATCAATAACAGAGATAAACTTTTATTCAATGCACGTACGTGCTTTGTAATTTTACTTTTCCAGCATAGCTCTCTCTTAAAATCTGTCATGCACTGCACTGCACGGAGAAATAAAACAATTTTAATTATAATTCTACTAAAAATGTCTAATTAAACATGAAATTCGTAACACTATTTTAAAAATGGATACACTGTCAATGATTGAGATCCAGCATTTTATTCAGAGGAAGCTCACTCTTAATCACAATAAGCTGAAATCCAAATCTTGATTTTAAAGGAATCTGAACAACTGGGTAGAGTTTGGTCCTCGATCAATAATACGTTAAATATCAAAGAAAGTGATGCTCTGTAACTTCAAAGATTTTGCACCACTGATCTACCGTTAATTGTTTATAATAATGTGCTCAATACAGATGTTAGAGACCATCACATATGAAATGCACTCATCATTTTCATTGATACTGTGGATGTCAGTTTGCATATTCAATCATGGTAATTGAGACTATTTGCTAAAGTGGGAGACTTTCTAAGAGAAACTGGTTCACATTTATATTATGCATGAGAAAAAACAAGAAAAGCTCACACATTTAGTGCATTTATCAAAATTAAAACTAGATCAAAATACCAAGCTGAATGGTCTTATAAACTGAGCCACTAGCAGATTCATTTAACATCAGAAAGTCCAATAGCAGACTAAGTTAACAAATGCCATAATTTTTATTAGTTACAAGAATTTCGGAAGATATATATTTTACTCCATAATTGGATATTAAAAAATTTTTTCAAAATCTACACACTTTGGAAAAAGTCAGTTTTATGAAAGATTTAGAACTAGCACATTTGAATAAAAAAATAGGTGGAAAGTAAAAAAATTCAGTATTTGTTTCATAGGAAATATGACCTCAAATGGGTTACAGGAAATCCATCAGATGTTTATTTCTATACGAAAATATACATATTTAAGCATATGGTCTACTTTAAGCCTTCTATATACCAGAGGAAAATTATTGCCTAGATAAAATTTTATAGTTTCAGGGGAAAGGATGCGGTCATTCACCCTTTTATTTAGCTGTTAAGTATTTAGTTTTAGTTTATGAATATAAAAAAACTATTCTTTATCCTACTTTTGGCATTTATCAATATTTCCATACTTATTGTTTAATCTACAAAAAACATTAAAAAACAATCTAAATCTAAATAAGCGTATATATGTATTTTTCAAGATTTGGAAAGGAGAGAGAATATTTTTTTAGCAATGGTGAAAGGGGTGCATGGGCCAAAAAATATTGAAAACCAATGTTATATACTTTCAGTATTAAAAACAGAAAATAAAACAGAGATAACTTGTTTGCAGACAATTTATTGAAATTTTGAAATGAAATGTGAAACATTATGGTGTATTATACTGATAGGGTAAAATCATTTGCGTGAATAATTCACATACAGAATACAATTTTATGGTAACTTTCAATATGATGATGCAGTTTCTTCCTCTCTACAAAGATCAACAAATAATGGCACCAATATTGGTTAAAACATAAATATACAGGAGGATCAATAATAAATTATGTAAACAACATTGTAAAAAGATGACATACTCTTTACAATTACGAAATCATAATACAAATTATGTTTTCAAGCAGAGTTACATACAAATGTGAAGACAGCAAAATATTTATGCTAAATGATTTAATTACATACTGAACAAGTGAAAACATAACATCACATTTTATTATTTTTATGTGAAATATTGTAAGAAAGTGAATAAAACCATAATCCCCTCCAATTTGAAATTTTTTTTTCAATTAACTAGAAGTAACATATAGAAAATTAAAAGTAAGTTTATTACAGAAATAAAAGGCAGAGCTTAAAAAGTTACATCGCTAAAATATAAAAGTTGGAAACTTTATCAAATAAACTTTAATTACATTTTTAAGGGCTACTTAAACTCAAAAGAATTTTTCTTTGTAAAGTGTACACAGCTTTAAAATACCGAAAAGATTTTAACAATAAATTGATATAGCACACTTAAAAGCTTGTTTATGATTTTTTTTAAATGTTTACTCACACAGTGTTTTACAGCTTATTATTATTAAGTATGCAGAATACTGTTTTTATTCTTAAAATGGACTTATGACAAGTTTTATATCTAGTTCGCATTAAAATCTGTAGCAGAACACAATAGAAAGATGAATGATTTTTTGTTCTATATTTACTTCATTATATGATAAGCATTGTTAGCTCATTTAAGTATATTTTATATGACTTAATTATTTTATCTAAAATGTTAACCAGTTCCAAAATTAAGAAAAGAAAAAGTAAGATTAACCATCTTGTTATCGTATTTAAAAATAAAAAAAGTCTGAAATAATAAAAATTTCGACTAAAGCCTTTTTCTTTCTTTCTTTTTCTTTTTGCCTGAAGTACAAAAGGCCATTCTTTTTAATGGGGTGTTTCTCCATTAAAGTCTGTGATAACTAGTGCTGTATGTTCAATTTCAGTGCATGAAAATTAATTTCCAATGTATTAAAAAGTAATAGAATTTGAATAAAATTTATTTCTTAATGTATGGCCAGATATGTGAATTAACTAGCTATCTGTACAATTTGAAAACTTGGACAACCAGGTTATCCATTTTCTGAAGGCCAGATATCTCTTATTTACTCTAATGCAATTGATGATTTTTTGTTTGTTTGCTCATTGTAATCATATTTTAACAAAGATTGTGCAGTTAAAAAAATGAAAAGAAAAAAGACAAAATGCTTTTATTTTAGCGGAACAAAAGTAGTAAACACAACTTTCTTAACAAAATTAATTAAATTATTTTTACACAACCTATCTACTAAAATAAAATAATGAAATTAATTTTTATTGGGTCATGATTTAAACAGAATCTTGTTTTTAGTTTTACATACTAAATTAAGATAATAATTCATTTCTATTCAACTAAAAATAAATTAGAATATTATTTCATTATTATTGCACAAAAATAACCACCATACACTAATAAACATTTCAAACACTATTATGTTGTCAATTCCACACATACCTCTTTTTAGTGAGAGTTGTTTGTTTACCGTCCAGGAGACAAACTTTCCATTGCATGTGCATGTGAAATTTTAAGCAGCACTAATCATGACAAAAATTGAGAACCATTTATTCCAAGGTATAATTATAGTGAAATGATTTATATGGGAAGGCATTCAAAGCCATTGTTTACTTTCTGTGAATTTTAATCCATTTTAAGATGAATCTATGCCATGTAGTTCAGTGAGAAACAATATAAAGATGAGTGTGTGTTAAGCATCAATAAACTGTACAATATTTTACAAGAAGCTAACAACAAATGGACTAAGGGTGATACAAAAACTTTTTTAAACATAAAAAAATAAATTAGTAACTAATACTACATTTGTACAAATAGATGTCATTAAATAACTATTTCACCAAATTCAGCATAACAGATAATCTCTGATAAATTATACACAAGCTACTTTATTTTCATTCATCTTATTATAGAAGTTTTTCTCAGCATTTCACCCTCACGATAATTACAGTACACTAAATGCAATATAGAAACAAATAAATGATAAATATAGTATACATGTATATACAGAATAAAAGTAGCAACCACTCATCACACACACATGTATACAAGAACATCACACTATTCCAAATTCTCATCAATTCAATGCTTTAAATAAATGAATTTCTTTTCCTTTTTGGGGCACCATTTATATTACATTACAATATGTAAAAATAAGAGACTAGCATTATATAAAATCACACACAATTATTTGACACGAATTTTTATATCACAAACAGATTGCATATAAAATTTCACAAACAAAACTTCACACATTACATTGTTACAATAATCATAATGCAGTAAAATTTTAATCCCTTTCGTATAAAATTACTTCAAAATTAGGGGAAAAAATCTATTACATAAGACATATTTGTAAGAAGTACAGAAAATTATACTAAGTTTTATTCTTTGCAGAACTAATGAATATATTGAAGATCTAAACGATATTTGAGCGAGCATTTTAAAACACCGACCTTCCTTAATATATGTCTATAGTATCAAGATATAGTCAATCTTATTTATTTATTAATGCAACGTTTTAACACAAAATCAAAATAGAGTATATTCCTTAAACAGGAAAACATTACTTTAGAAAATATGTGCTCTATCTAACTAATTATTCTACTTGCTATTAAGTATTCAAAGTGGCAACACATAGTGGCATTAACTGCCTTTATCAGATCATCTGATTTTTTTTTACTTGGTGCATATTAGCTTATAATTTAAAATGTTTTGCTTTCATACTTTCTTTAATAATGTACATATCATCTTAATGAATGAAGGTTTCTGAAACAGAGACTTAAATAAGCAATTATACACATTTAGCAAATAAATTCTGTTTAAATCTAGGTCTTCATCAGCAAATTTAAAAAGCTGTGCAACTCAGAGTGTTAATTTCTATCTCAGCAAATTAAAAAAGCTGTGCAACTCAGAGTGTTAATTTCTATCTAAGTTAAAAAATCAACAAGTGGTTTTAGAAAAAAATCACTGAATTAGTAAAATTTGTCTACAATCACATTGCATTACAGTTCAATTCAACTGTAGGGAGATTACACTTTCATATATTGACATATAAATGTAAAATAGGATACTTTCTTCTTAGAATAGTTACCACAGTTAATTACTGAAAATGGCTAAACTGACTGCAAATTTATAATGGGATTATTTTCCAAATTTATAATGATTTGATTTTCCAATTCAGTTTAAAACAGTTCATGTGGTGGTTTCTATAAGAAAGTACCTAAAAATTTCGTTTCAAGAACTCTAACCTTTATTCGGATATCAAACAGTTTATCATTTCTCTAAGAATTAAAACTTCTTATACAAGAGTTCCACTCTAATTTATAATACAGTATTGACTTTATACATACAGAATGTGCTTTACTCTTTAAAAGAAAGCTAACAATAGTAACAGTTCAAAGATAATTATTCAAAGAAAATACTCGTTATTGTAATTTAAGGCATTTAATAAAATTTATTAAAAACAATGGCAGAATCTTTATATTTTCATGTAAAATAAGAAGATTATTCAATGGAAACTAATGTTATTTTTTTAAATTTTATTTTTTCCAATCTATTTTTATTTAGCTAATCTGTTAATTTAAGCCATTCACTCTAAAAGAAGAGAAATAATGCAAATGATTGCCTCAAAAACAATAACAGCTATTTTAGAAAAGATTGTTTACCACAAAAATCTCTAAGATAACATGGAAGCTCAAATATTCCTTCCACTTAAATTAAGTGCTCTCGTAGTATTTAAATTACATTTCAGAAACACTGCATTCTTATGAAATTTATCATTCAAAAATCTTCTTTAAAGGCTTTAAACATTCAGTTTTAATAAAAATTTTACTTAATTTTAAATGAAAGATTTTTAGAAAACCATGTATATCACAGAAATAACAAATACAACTTTACTACTGTTTTCTCTTTATACAAGACCTGTGCATTTTTTTAAAGAAAACTTTGTTTTTAATGCTTCTTTTTTTTAAAAACACCCAATAAAGACCCATTGTAGAATCACACAACTCTGGTGTTCCTAATTAGGTAAACTGCTTAAATGAAAATATCTGCCTTAAATAGCATAGTTAGGCATAGTTTTACAACTATCTTTGGCACATTACTAGAAGAAATATGTAGTTGTCTTTATTTTACTAAGATCTTTCATCCATGCACACTGTTATATTTAAAACCTTCTTCTCATTAATAGCAAACAAGAGCTTTGCTTTTAAATAATACTTCTTTAAAGTTATATTATATAATTTGGTAAAGATTTAACACACTTCCCCCCCCCTTCAACCAATTTCAGTAGCATACATTGAAATGAATACCAAAGTAAGTTTATAAAGCATTATCTGCAGTAGTTTCAAATTTAAATGCACAGCAAAATTATGATAGCACCTGATATTAACTGCCTAATATGCAGTTTCAAATTTCCAATCAAAAAAAATTTTTTTTTTAAATGTGGTTAAAATGAAAATTTATCATTGAATTTAAAAATGTTTTACCTCAAAATAATGAAAAAGATACCTTTCTGAAATGCATTTCAGCTATTCAAGAGTATACATATCCTGTACAATTAGTTTTCAGTCCATATAACTAAAACATGCTTAAAATACTTTTCGTAACATATGCATATGATACAAACATTTTGAAGAGAAGAAAATCCAAATAACTTCATATAAAATTCTTTTTTTTTTACACTTGAAAATTAACATAGGGTAAACTTTTGGCGAAAGGATTAAAGGCAACCCGTAATAGGAAATTAAATTTCTGTTTACATTAAGGCTGCTAACAATGCTGTACTAATGTGGCTTTCATATAGCATCAAATACTGATTATGCTGATGATACAACACATCTACCATACAATACTAAGTATGAGTGAATCTGCTTACAATAATATTATGCATTAACACTGCAGTTTTTTTTAATACTCAGTGCATAGTTTTTTATCCCTAAGTGACTGGAAAAACATAATTTCATAAATTGAAGAATTAATAATTATCCTTATTTATAGAAATTACCATCAACATGTCTTAACGGTGGTTAACAGAGACAGCTTAACATGGCAATGAGCTCAGATCTAAATTCCAAAATACATTTGCGCTGTCTACCAATCAAAGTAGATGAAAGGGAGTAAAAGAACCTCAGATAATATCCCTTAGAAAGTTTGATTCAAACCAAAAATAGAAGTTTATGATCAACAAACAGTATACCTCTTCTTCTACCCCAACTTTTTCAAGGGCAGCAGGAAATTGATGAAAATGACAATAATAGAAAAATTTAATGGTGATAATTATTTCACAGTGTAGCAAGATTATTTATATTATGGAAAAGAAAGCAGCATTTCAATTTATTAAATTCATATGCTACTTCTTAGATTTACAATAATGTTTCTTGTTATTTAAAAATTTCCAATAATCAGAATAATTTAATTATGATAATTATTTTATAGCATTCAGTTGATCATTTAAGTTAGGATTTCCATCAAATACAGATCAATCCTACTATCATTAATTAAACGCAAATTAACATTAGCACAGGTTTTGCATATTTACAAATTCTTTGATATATTTAATGGAAATAAATGGCATTCATTACAGAATGAACACAGAAAATTTACTGCAAATAAACCATTTACTATCTATATTTCAGACCGCATATATCAGAATTCTTTCCTTTTCTTATATATTATACTACTTTTCTAAAATTGAGCTAAAATGTTAAGATAATCACAAGATACAAAATTTCAAGTACAATTTATCACGAATATATCAAATTATTTGTTCCGATTTCTTTTTCTACATCAGGAGGGGGGATGATTACACGATGATGATGATAATAATAATAATTGAAATAAATTAGCTTTTATTTATTTTTTTTTAATTGCTGCATCTGTATTTTTCAGAATTTCAGGAACTGTATATAGATTTTTAAGTTTTCCTATTCAAATGAATATTATAGCTGATATCAGTTTCAACTTTAAAAACTTTATCAGCCCTTATGTATACAGATGATGATAAATGAGAGATAATAATAACAGTTAATTTAATGCTAATGGAAAATTTTTTTAGTTAAAATTCTATAAAAATTTTTCTCTACTCTAACAGACAATCATAAATTACTTAGTTCATAATTTCCTAAAGTGCAGTTGCTTAATGAACATAATTATTTCACAACAAAAACAATCGAAAAATTTTAATAGCCATAACTTATTCATCCAGCAATAAATAGTATTCACATTTTCAGGCTTTAAACTATGATTTACAATCATAATTATTTCTAATGACAATTCATGACATACACTTATAACACAACATTTGATATAATAAAGTTTACACATTTTTAGCAGTATAAAATACACAATGGAAACAGAAGTGGTATGGTACGTATGTTGTTGAATAAATATAGTGAATTGTATAAGTTAGAAAATGAAAATAATTAGTTAAAAATTCCAAAAATGTTCCAGATACAATAAGTAAATAAATGCATCAGTAATTCAAGTACCTGTCTCTGACATATTAATGAATTAAATGAATGAAAAATATTTAAAAACTTAAAAAACTGCTTAAAAATTAGATTTTTAAAAGTTAAAAAAATGAATAGAAATTTATAAAATCAGATCATAAAAATGATTTTAAAAGATAATAATGAAAGGCAAAATTCTGATTTTGAGTATTAAAAAAATATACACATAAAATATACAATAACAAAAAGTGAAATTCACAGGAAAATATCTTTAAATTGCACAAAATCTTTCAGTGATAAAAAAAGTATATACAGTGTCCTTTGTTAAATAAAAATTGATATGATCTCATAATTTAACAAAAGATAGCATTACAGAGTAAAATGAAAATATCTTTTTTAGTAAACTATTTGAAATAACCTACACAGATAATTTAATAAAGCTTTACACGAAAGCACCCACATAAAAGTGAACGAATGTCATATACTTCACTTCCATGCAATAATTAAAAGGCACTCCTAATTTTTTTTAAAAAAAAGAAGAATGCCCATGTCCTTGGAATGAACAAAATTTCATAACACTTCAATAAGCTTGAATGCATAGTTATACAACCTGCCAGCTGCTATCTTGTGAATACAGTTGTATTTAAAGCACCTAAAATATAAAATGCAAAGAGATATTCAGTCATATTACTTTTCTGTACATATGTTAAATCAAGGGGAAAAAAGAGGTTATCTAAGTGATGCTATATTTCCCACATTTTTTTAACATAGTTTTAGAAAACTCTTTAAAATGTACACTGATCTCAACAGCAATATAGTTTTACAAAAAAGACTGATTACATATGAAACATCAAATTATAATATACAACCATGACAATTTCACATTTTAAATAACATCAGAAATGACCATTGACGAAATAATACAAAACTTTTGAAATTTCCAGTTATTCAGGTTATTGATAATGTAGTACAAAATTCTATTTTATAGCTCGTGGTTAAGTAACACTTCTAATGAAATTATATAAAAGTAATATTTTATTATTTGTAAAATGAGAGTGTCATAATGTAAATATCAATTTAGAATAAGCATTATTTAGAAAATGTATGGTAACGTTTGATACTTTTAAAAAAATCCATTAAAAAAAACCTTTCATTTTTACACTGCTGGCCAACCGTAAATCTAACACCCTGAAGGAAGCA
Source organism: Stegodyphus mimosarum (assembly GCA_000611955.2). Lineage (NCBI taxonomy): Eukaryota > Metazoa > Arthropoda > Arachnida > Araneae > Eresidae > Stegodyphus > Stegodyphus mimosarum. The sequence continues at coordinate 422,822 of KK116363.1, forward strand.
TGCAAATAACAAGAAATTTACAACATGCATTAGCGAAGGTGAGATATGCAAATGATTAGTGAGATATGCAAATGATTAGAATTTCAGTGCAAACACACATCACGCGTGGCTGTGACACCACTTCAAAGCGCTATTTAAGGCTTGGAGTTTTCGACGATTTCAAGTTTGGCAATTGTGTTTTTCTTGTGGTTTAAAAAAAAATTATCAATTATGCCTCGTAGTAAACAGCGATCATCATTTGATCAAGTATCTGAGTTCGACAGAGTGGCCTACTGAGAGTGTGGATTATCTTTCAGGGAAATCGGTAGTGATGTTGGACGAAACCAAACAACTCTAATGTGGATATGTGACCACTGGATGCAGGAGGGTATGACGGACAGACGTGTTCGATCACATCCACCTCAGTGCACCCCACCACACACTCAAACTTATACACTGGTGTCCAAAAGTTAAGCATAATTGATAATTATGTGAATAAAGAAGGAACTGTAAATCAGAATTGGCGGGAAACGTGATATGCGAGTGTAAAATGGTTATAAAATAAGGAAGCTAATCAACAGAACGATAATAATTAATTTTATTATCCAAAGTAACAGTTTGAAAGAAAACTGAGAATAGCAAGGGTTCACACTTTAAAGAAAAAATGAAAGAAAACATTAAATAAATTACTGATGCTGCAGTTTAATAAGGCGTGTGGTCACCTCTGACAGCCAGGCACGCTGCACAGCGATTTACCATACTTGCTATGAGATGATGAATGAGTTGTGGGCTCAAACGGTTCCAAGCTTC
>KK116363.1:427754-452556 GCA_000611955.2 Stegodyphus mimosarum
CGACTTGAAAATATACTGCTTAAATGACACCAATCTAATTTTTTGAGAAATTTTAATATGCTGGGTTTAAAAGATAATCTTATAACTCACGGATAAAAATTAAATGATCATGTGATTTAATATAACTTTTTAACTCATTTAATATATAAAATATTTAAAGTTCATATAAAATGACAATTTATTTATGTATATCAGACACACAGAAAAATACAAAATCTTGAAATGACATTATGATTCACATCATTAAAAGTGGAGGGGAAAATTGGGTCTTAGGAGGGGCAAGACAATTTTTGCTAATTTCTTTCTTTCAAGTGATATATCTTTTGCTGTTGTCACAACTTACCAAATATACTGCTAACAACTATTGTATAAGAAGCATTCAATATATGATGTCGGAACAAATCCCTCCTCCATGTTTGACCTCCTTACACGAGTCCAGCCATCACCTTGGTCAAGTTCAACAACTTCAAATTCTTCTTTCTCTTCCATAGGGATGGAGCCTTCACTCTGAGCTACATATATGTAAAAAACGTCAGTTACAACAATATATTACTTTTTAAAAATTTTGTGACAGTACATTCACTGAAAATCCAAGATAATGTTAAGAATTTTGTTTATATATAAATAACTTTAGTGAAATTATATGTAAATGTCTCTAGTATAATGTAATATGAAAGACCCCAGAATTGCACAGTTCCATTGGAAGAATACAGGGGCAAATGCATTTAATATTGAGATAAATAGCTATCTTACCAAATTTGTGAGATAGTGCCAGGATGGTGATGGTTTTAAGGACTAATTTTTGTTGTCAAACCTAAAACTGCCATATTTGGTGACCATTTGGTAAGCTCATTTTGGTTCAGCTCAGCTCTATGTCACTGTAACTGTATATGCAATAACTGTATATCCAGCAATTTCTACAAATCGAAGGAACTGGAAATTTCTCAGTGGATGGAGGAAAACTATATGAGATTGGAGGGAGCATCAGTTCCCAGAAGTTCAGAGTTTAGCTCAGACTACTGAGAGATCACTCACTGAGCTTACATACTGAGGCTTTTTAAATTGTCTCGTATTTAATGTTCTTAGTAGTTTGAAGTGGTAACTACTGATTGTGTTCTGTCATACTGAGAAAAGCTATAAGAGTACTTTTGTGAAAAGTTCTAGAACTGTAAAATGTTTTCTTCAGGAAAATTAATTTTATAAAGCTATCATCAGTTCTGTATACATTCAAATTCATTACGAACCCATACACATGTAAGTATATTTTCTGCATGCTGGAAATTTATTGCCTAAAGCACAGTATTCTTACCAAATTAACTATTTCTTTGCTCTGTTGCCTATGTATTTCATAAAGAGTGCTTTGTTTGTAAAAATAATAATAATAATAATTTCAATATGTCATGCTTTTAGCTAATTAAAATATTTCAGAAGCAATATCCTTAAATACAAGGTTCTCATTTCAAATCTTTATGATCTTTTCAAAATCAGATTGACTAGTTCTTGCAGAAGCTATAACAGGAAAGCAACTAAATATATTGCTTCAAAACATTTATGATGTCTCTAGTAACGAATTTCAGAAGATAAGAATTTCTATCTCAGATACAAAGCAAAACAAATGTAAATTTTTAGAGTGTTCTCTATTTCGCATGGATACATCACCAGTTCACCAAAAACATAGCTCATAGTTTTTCCAAAAAATATAGATCATGATAAAAATGATTAGAATGAAAGGCAATGATTATGCAAATACTTCATTTTAATTCAAATATATTTTTGATGTCTTTAGGGCTAAACTGCAGATGTGCATCTTTTATACTTCATAAAGCACAACAGAACCATCTCTCAATACCATTTCAGTGCATCTTGTTCGATCTTATCAGAGAGTATTTCATTACATCTTGTTCTATCTTATCAGACATTAACAAAGTAACACTTTAATGCCATTTGTGAACTTTTTTTTGTCTTAGTTAGGGGTTTTGAGTTAATGGAATAATTTGCATTTATGTGCAACTTTCATAAAACATCACAGCACACAGAATATCTCCAAATAAATTTTAAAACGTTTTAAAATGGATTATTACTTTTAAAACGTATTTTCTCACATTTCATTCAAATATTTCAGCATTAAATAGAAATTTACACAATTACAGCCCTTTATTTTCATCATTAACATACGCGTTATTTGCACACCAAGTGTCCTTTCCATATAAAATAGAGCCTTCTAGCATTTTGTTAATTGAAAAATTTTGCTGATCTTGCTTTGTGTTTGAAAGAGGAATTTTACCTTCTTCAATTCATCATCACAGATCTTGAAAATACCTTGAATTAACAGCATGTAGTCTTTTTTATACTAATACATACTGTATCTTCAGCTCTGAAACACTTAATTCAAAATGAGGAAATGCATAAGGATGTAAAAAGAACATTAAAGACTTAACGATGGCAACTTAGTGATTCATAAAACTGGAAATAAAATATCTGTATCCACAAAATAATTACACAACTTTCAAATAGGAAACAAAAATTAATATAATCAGCTACATTATTGCATACATCTTATTTCAAGCACATTATAAAACAAATGCTTTTGAAGTCTATATATTTTGCTGCATAGTAAGTGAATTTGTTTTTCATACTGGCAGAGATGTCATATATGAAGCCTTTCTTTATACAGATCATAAAGATATTAGAGACGAATACTAGTCTCAAATGACAATTCATATATGAAGTTAATTTATATTAGACCTAAAGTATGAATACATATATGAACTCTTTTGAACATTTATATTTCAATTTCTAATTCTAAAATAAAAAATTTAATCATAATTCAAAAGCAAATTAAGATGAAATTTATTTCTAAATTTTAAAAAGGAACATAATTTTATCTTACTCTTACGTAAAGTAATATTTAACTATTCTACTACTTAACCCTTTGAAGGGCACCGGTATAAAAAATATACCGGATGTTTGTCAATTTTTTAACCTCCTAAAAGGTGATAATTTTTTTACACCAAAAGTTCTAATCTTGAGTTTCTAGTGTTTTCTTTTGATTCTAAATGGCAGCACTACCCTATGATTGCTCAATATTTTGCAATTATGAAATTAATATACCTCGTTTTAAGGTATCATGTTTGAAGATTCATAAATTCTATTGAAGGGGAAGAAGAAATACAAAATCTGCAAATGTATGACGTATAAATGCTAAATATTATATATTTGCTGCATTTAAATGAAAACTGTTAATTAAAAGAAGATTATTTATACGATTTTAAAACCGGTATATAAAATATACCGGCACGCATACAAAGGGTACAATGCCAATAGATGGCAGCACCAGGCATTTCTCTATTCTGTGGGATGACACAAATTACTCTATATTATAACTGTTTATGATGTAATAATTAGTTATTTGTGATTAATTTACCAGTTGTTTTGGATTAAATATTATGTTCATGGGTGGATGGGGACTTTACTGACCCTGTGCTAAGTATGAATAAAAGTATCTTAGTTCCTTTTTATCCTTAGTTTACTCCAGCTAAAATTTTAATTTCACCACTTTACTCTTTCCCTCGAGAAAAACTTCGATTTCAAAACTGTCGTCTGGCGTCAAAACATCATACAATTGTAGGGGTTAAATGTGGCATGTTAGTCCTGAAAGACACCCATTACTTCCTGTTTTCTAAAACCTTAGAATGCAGACCCTTTGCTTCCTATTTTCTAAAACCTTAGAATGCAGTAAAAATGAAAAGAGGTGATTGATAGCTAATTTGGTAGTGTGGGGGTAAAGCTATCTTCACAATGGGGCAGTGATAAGATCAGACAAAAAGAAATTTCACTTACAAACAGGGGAAAAAGAAATGCACTTTTGCACCTGCTAGAGAAATGGAAAAAATGCGGATTTGAAAGCTTGCTTTTTTTGCGTTATGGTATCCACGTCTTTGTTAATTTCAGAAGGAGACTAGGGAACACAAGAGAAACTTTTTCCCACGGTTAGAGGTGGTGGGTGAAATTTTTTTGGCGCAAAACCAGAAATGGTTATATCGCGCCAAACACAAGGTGATGAGACATAAAGTTATACAAAAGACAGTGAAATTAAAATAGTTATGAATTAAAAAAGTAGATAAAGGAATGTACAAAATCCAAGGGATGAGGTCATATAAAATCAGTTAAAATCACAAGTGTTTAAACTAATATACGAAATTAAAATCAGTTCAGATGAGGTGATAAACACCAATATCTTTTAAATAATGAAATAAATTACGATTGACCAATTTTTTTTTCAAACTTTCAAATTTCTAATGAAATTTTAAAACTTTTTGACTTCAGATTTACATAACTATAACCAAGCACTCATTTTTATAGACACACATACATCAAAAGTATGCAATAATAGATTTAAAAAACAAAAATTAACTATTGGTAGCTCCATGGGAAAAAAATGTCCTAGAGGGGCACCGGTATAAAATATATACCGGCTCTCAAAATTCGGGATTTCCCTCTAGATTTTTTTTAAGCCTTAATTTTGTGTTCTTAGGGTCCATAAGATATAATTCATGCAAAATTTTACCACAAATTAAATTCTTTTATATACCGCCCCTCAAAGGGTTAATTAATTTTGCAGAAAATTTTGTAGCTCATATAAGTAAAATATACACTGCATTTCTGATGGTTGAACTGTGGGGGAAAAAATATTCTAAAGATAACTGTTTCAAGAACAAGAAGAAGAAAATTCAGTATTACTTGAATTAACTTAATTCAATTATTACCTACATCAAAATCTGTTATACACAATGCATTACAATAATAATTTCTCATATTTAAATGAAAAATAAAGCATATTTAACCATATTTACTATATTTGTATATAAACATATTTTTCATATCAAGTTCAATTTTATACTATGAATTCAGTAATCTAATATGATGATATATTATGGAAACAAACTAATACAGGTTAATTATTATGCTAAAACATCTGAGAGCTGCTGTATATTTTTTGATAGACATTTGAAATAGAAACTGTAAATTCAAATTACAGAAAGAGTAAATCTCAAAATTCTCATTCACGCAAGCCCATTTGGCCATCATAAACCAAACTTGGGATAAACTAGCAGTGTATGGTTGTCAAACCAGCAAGTTGCTGGTAAGCTTATTAAGATAGTTATAATAGTGGGTCTTTGAAAATAAATTATCTAGTAAACTAAAGGTTATTCACCAACTAAAGCAAGAAAATTATTATAGACAACTGAAACTCTATTATTCAATTTTTAAATAAATAATGGAATAAACTATAACCTACAGTATGGGCATCTCATTTCCAAAGTTATAGTTTTTTACTATCTTGGGGTATGATTTATTTAAGTTTATTTTTTCTGTCTGTAGATGGCATTATATGACTATAAGAACAAGTTTGCCGCATTTTCCCACCACTGAATTTATAGGAAAACATCTGCTTTCTTACACACACTTTGGATTGCATTAGCTAAACATTTCAATTAGTAAAATTTTATTGCAAATTATTAAGCTTTCATAATCTTATTATTAAAAGCATATAAAACAGCTTTTGCATTATATTATTGTAATTTGCATCTTTTAATTTTCATCCATTTTTTGTTTTACAATACAGCTAAAAATATTCTTCATGCATCGTCCCTTGTTCTAAAATAGACCGTACTGAGATAAATATTAAGTTATACCTAAAATTTCCAGACATGAAATAATAAAAAATATAAAGCTACATAAAACGCATATTAATAACTTGATGCATTAAAAGAGTCAACACTTTAGGGATATTTTAAGCAAAATAAGGTTACTATACTTACAGGCATGCAAAAAGCCAAAATTACATTAATAATTGTAATTTTTCCCTCTTTGTATACTTAGATGGTTTCTGAAATTTATTGAGCTGAAGAGTGGTTAAACCAGAAGATCTGAAGTAAAAATATAATATATAAAATACATAAAGCACTTGCCCATACCATCAAATGGATATAAAGCTCGAGCAGTGCCTAAGGCTGGTAATGGCTCTGCCTCATATTCTGTTACAGTACCATTATCATACACTGCTTCTCCAGATTCAGTACCTGCATTGCCATTAGTACCTGAATTAGACCTAAAAACAAAATAAAGCAGATAATAAAGAGTTTTACAGTAAAATAAAGAAATTTTAATTTAAAAGAAAGGAGAAAATACAAAAAAGTTCCTATGGTTTTACAAAGAAAAGAAGGGGGGAAGAGAAAAACTAATTGTATGAAGTGAAATGAAGATGTAAATAAAAATGGCACAAAAAAAAGTTATGATTATGATGGAAGTCTGATCACACATTAAAACTTCCAGTTTGACAATCTCAATGACATAATTTTGTATTCAAATAATTTTTATGTAAAAGAAAGAAATGCATTCAAATAATTGTTTCCAAGAAAAACAGGGAAGCTAGCAGATTTGATGTACTAAAATATGCAGTATAATTAAAAAAAAATTACCAAAGGAGAATCAAAATGTATCCATATAGTAAAACTACTTAATCTTGTCATATTCACAGGAAATGAAATCTTGGCTAACATATCATATCTTTTGTTTAATTAGATTGCCATATCATCATATAAAAAGTTCATTTTAGTGCAATTTATGTTCATCAAAGCAGAAGATTTTGCATTAATGTTCTACACAAAAAAAAAAAAAAAAAAACTCTAACAAAAAAAAAAAAAAAAAACTCTGCAAAGTTTGTAGCCAATACATAACAGCTATTCTGTAATTCAATTTCATGAACAATTGTGTAGAAGACTTTAATCTTAATAATCCTTAGTGAGCCTGCATTAATAACATATTGTTTGATCTGACAGACCTACACATAATTCTACAGCTGCCTTTAAAAAAAAAGAGAGATTTTTAGAAAATCATCACAAATTTTCTTAAGAAATCAGTTACTTCTGCTCACAGATTTTTTTTAGAAACTTTTCTACTTAATATGGTTATAACTAATGATTGCAATACCAGTACACCAATATACAGAATAATAATATTTTGTACTATTTTGCTATTTCGTGAAACTGATGTAAAGGTAAAACACTGGTATTTTCAGTATTGCTATAAGTAATATTTTTTAATTAAAGTGCTTAATTTAACTTATTGGGCATCTACTGTTATTTGAAATATGTATTTTTTCTCCTCGTTGTGTCAATCATTTACTTATCATGCATTTTTCTCACTTCCATTTTGATCTTCTCTCTTTGCCTGTGCAATATCAAGGTCAAGTATGAAACATGAATCATCTTCTTCAGAAGCATCTTTTATTTTATAATAACGGATCATGATATGTTCATCATAAATTGCTGCAATGTTTTGTTTTAGATAAATGCTTCATTTTGGATGCACTGTCATTTTAAAACTAAAATTCCAGTTTATATGGTTAGCATAAGCAAAGAATTTGGTGTCACACTGATGCCAAGTATTGAGTTTAAACGTAAATGCACCACACAGCTGGTTTGTTTACACTCAGCACAATGAGCAAGCTTATTTATATCTCATGTGAATATGGAGAGATTGTTAAAAACAGAATTTGTATAGGCCCATTTGTTGTTAAAAATGGAAAACATTTCCAGCACTATTAATCCAATTCTATTACTAATCTAATCTGCTAGTAGCATTATTTATCCAGGTGTACATGCATGAAATATAATGGCAGAATTAGCATAAGAATTAAATTTAGTGAAAATCTCACTGCAGGAGTTTTTATGAAAACTCCATTCATTTTATTTTTTCTTTTAAGAATAAACTTTTTTGAAAGTAATGACTTTGGTAGATATACTAAATTTCTATATAATATTTTGATCCATAAATGAACCCATTTTAACATAAAAGTTTGACTTCGGAAAAATGCAAACAAAAACTCAGAATGACATGGCATAAAATATGTAAAATTTTCTAATCTCCACATCAGAAATTGGAATATGTATTTACAACTCCATGGATGATACTTAAATTTTTATGTTTCAGGTAATGCTTTATTTAGTTTTAGTGGCAACATTATTTGGTACAAGAAGAAAATGATTTTTGTTTAAAAATATTTATTTCTGTTCTTGTCAAAATGGTGAAGTATAAATGCTTGGATATATTATATAGATGTTTAAATAAAAGGAAAGAGCATTAAAATCGGGTAGATTTTATTGAATTCTTGAAGTTCCATAACCTTTAGTTCTAAGGTGTGCAGATTATTAGAATTTTATACCTTCAGTAAATCTTAGAAGAAAAATTGACTTTCACTTTATTTAACATGTTGAGGATGACGTGTACCACCGATGGCTCACATGCGAATAGTTCATCTAGTGGCGTGTACCACCGGTGGCTCACACGCGGATGATTTATCTAGTGGCGTGTACCACCGGTGGTTCACACGTGAATGATTCATATGGGGTGTGCACCACTGGTGGCTCACATCAGCTATAGTTTTATAACACAGCTTTGTTAGATGAAAAAGGCCTCCATGTGGTTAAAAATAACTTTTTATTCAAAAGCTTATTTTTACAGGTAGACTATAATAGACTTAATGTATTTACATATTTATTTGTTTTTGTGGGTTTTTTAAAAACATTTTAGACATAGTGGTGGTTTACCTTCGCAAAATCGGAAAAACGTTGTAACCCTTTTCGATTTATTTGCAGTAATGCTTCTACCTCATCCAACAGGTAAGGATTTATAACATTCCCGGCATAGTTTCTGTGATTTTTTCGCACTTCTGGAATACTTCTCAAGAGAATGCGCAGTTTTTCTTTTAGGTGTTTGTGATTCTGTAGGCATTTCATACAGGAACCAATCAATAATATTTTCTCTAAATTTTAAAATATTAAAATGCTTGGTACTCCACCTCTTATGAATATACCATGCGTTGACAATTGATGTTGCACAAACCAATTCTCTGATAAGTTTTCTGTACCACTTAACGGTTTTGCATAAGGAATTGTAATATGATGCAATTTGATCGGATATATCAGCACCTTTTTTTGTATTATTATAGTCAAAAACAGCATCAGGTTTTAGTTTACCACTTGTTCCTTCATTCATAGTATAAATATGATTGTTGCAAGTAGTTAACACGCAAACTGACTGTTTTTCTGTCCATTTAAAAAATTTAACTCCTTTACGATTTTCAACACTCACAATGTCACTTCGAGCTTCGAACGAGTCGCTTTTCTCCAAATCATTAAGTGTTACTGTTACTCTCCTCTGCAGAAAATGAAAGTATCAGCTTGCTTTGATCTTTGTCTGTGGAACACAATTGTAGACTCATTTGATGAGTCATCTATTATCATAAAATCCATTCCCTCCAATTTCTAAGGGGTGAAGAATCTAATATGATACAAATTTTATTGGCTATGTCTTATAATTCTGTTTACCAGAAGAAATCAACTTCTAATTTATTTATTTATTATTTTTTTTTTTTAAATTTCAAATTCTTGCGTACAAAATGAAAAACATGCCAACAGCATTTCTCTATCTATTAGTAATCTATAAAGAATGATGAATTATTCATCAACATTCAACTTTATATTTACAGATCCAACTAAGTGCAAGTGCTTGCCAAACATAGAATAACAGAAAAAGGAAATGCCTCTTGTAAAGAGTGCTGCATATACTAAACGTATAGTAAATGGAAACTGCGCTTTTACATCTGAAGTTTTGCTACACAACACTATGTGCAAGGTGCCGACAGTAAAACATAGTATGATTTTTACTGCCGTCCGTTCGCGTGATATAGCAAAATCTGCGCCGTCCTCAACGTGTTAATCAGTTTCTTGCTCAATGAGTTTCCTCTTTTAATTCTGAATTTTCAGATTTAGTTAATAATGTCTGTTGTTTTAAACACTGTATATATTTAAAAAGGTCAGATGAAAAGTTACTTATTGCATTTCATTACTAATTAGTCTGAAAATGCCTCAATATTATGAGATCATATATGGTGCTTTGATAAACAAAAATAATTAATCTTAAATTTCTAATTCTTTATTAATATAAAAGTTCCTTTCTACAGATGTACATCCATGAGACAAGATTAGATTCTGCAATTTTCCATGGTTATGAATAATGAAAATCATGAAATTAAGAAAAGAAAGTGTTAAAAAAACTTCTCGAATTAAAATTTCAAGATGTAAATAATTTTGTTTTCATTCCTTTTTCAAAAAATAAATAAATAAATAAATCACGAAACATTAACAGCTTTTCCCACAATCTTTTTGCAAACATACTTACTCTTATATGCTTAGTTAGCATTAACACAGTTTTTATTTTGTCACTTTTTTCCGCAATATTTTAATCAATCACTGATTTCTAAATCTTGTTAGAATCTTCTAGGGTAAAAAGACTGTAGTCTCCCCCACCCCCAAAAAAAATACCTCCACAGCCAGTATCTTCCCCCCCTTTACACTTCACTGGTGATTTTATCTCCAAAGAAATACCGCAGATGATCACAACTGTTATTAGTGGCGAATGAGCTGAGGACTGTTGACTATATGGACTCACTCCAGAATTTAATTGTTTACAACAAATACTTTTAGAATATTCCTTCTTTTAAGAGTGCCCTTTCATGTCTTTTGTCCACATCCTTGAAAAATATCTGGATTCACTAATAACAATCTTTTAAAGCAATACATGAAGTTTATACTTTCACTGAAGCATGCCCATTGGGTCATGGTCAAACTCCAAGAAACTCTTCTTTTTTTAAACAAAGGGCCTTCTTACTACTGCTTTTAATGGTGAAATTGAAGCCATTGCTGTGGTTATTCAACAACTGTCAATCCATAGTCATACTGCTTTTGATGGTGAAATTGAAACCATCGCTGGGCTATTCAACAACTGTCAATCCATAGCCATTCTTTTGCAAAGGCAGTCATATTGTCAGATCCCAAAAGTGCACTTCAAGCCCTTCTGAATAATCAAAATAGTTTCTGAAGAATCTTAAATTGTAGGCCTTTGCTTAAGGCAATTACACTAAGAATTTCTTTCCAATGGATTTGAGCTCATTGTGGAATTATGGGCAACTGAAAACCTGATATGTAGGCTAAGAAAGAAACTTTGTTAAAGCAAAATATTAATCGACTGCTTTCATATGACTAACCTGACACTTAAAAAAAATTCTTAAACAGGTTATAATTCAACATATTATGGATAAGAGATAGAGGATTCTGGGGGAAAGGGAACGATTGCGTGTTTTCCAAAAAAGACAGCAGTGGCTCTATTTAGACGTCTGAATGGACACAACTGTTTGCAAGACTACCTCTACAGAATTGGAGTGGTGAATTCCACAAAACTGTGTTTTGTGTGACTCCAATCAGCCTCTGGTTTTTTAACATTTAAATAATTGAACTGCACTTTCTTGATATGAGGACATTGGCATGAAGAGTATTGGAGAGCCGTGAACTAATGGCAGGCACTAATGCTTGGCATTTGTAAAATAAAATCCTTTTTTAAATGCGGTAGAGATGGCATTCTTGTTGATAACTTTCAATCAATGCTCATTGTTTAAGATAGCTCACTGTTTTCATTGTTTGTAATACAAATTTTCAATGATTCCATTTCAAGCCACATAGTTTAAATTCTAAATTGATCCAAATGTTCATTCATATTGAAAATGGCAAACATTAAAAAAAGGGGGGACAGAAATGTCAGATGACTAAAATTAAGGATCTCTTGCAAACTGTACTGAAATTAAAGGCTTTTAAGAATCATATACACCATATTATACATATGTTTAATTCAAATAAATATCAATTTAAATAAATGAAATGTTTTATTGAATGCTAGCTAACTGCTTGAGTAAACTTACTCTCTGGGTAATGGAACAGCTGGAGCTACTGCTTTTGTATGATTAACGCTTGAATTTGATGTACTCCTTGATATATTATCATCTGACACATTATTCACATTCTTTATCTGCATATCAGGAGCTAAACTTTTGCCTTCAACTTCTGCTAAATAACCCTAAGAAAATATTCAGTACAGTTTTAAAGAAATATTAAATTAATAAATAAGTAATAAATAAAATATTTTCATTAGACTATAGTTTATAAATTTCTGCTTTCCTGTTATGAAGGTTAGGTAAAGAGGGGTACAAAGTGCAAAATAATAAAAAGCAGGTATGATATTGGTAGGTTGTAGAGGAGGCAGATGATTAAGCAAAAAATAAATCAAGCGCAGCAAAGGGGAAATAAGCAACCTGATATTTATGCAACTGCATTTGAAGTTTTTCTATCCTAGAATTGATCTCTGGTAGTTGCTGGTCAATGCTTACAGGGTCGCCTAGAGCTGGATTCTGTTCATATGCTGCTTTCATCTTAAGAAGCCCATCCCTAAAATAATAAATGAACTTATGATTAACATCTAAACACAACTGCTGTGAATTACTGATTAATAGTTAATCATCAAGAAAACTTCATACACAAAGATAACCTGAGTTTTTAAATACTATCATAGTTTTACTTTGATAGGCATCCTAATTCTAAACCTACTTTTTAGATATTACCAATTACATAAGCTAAATTTTTTTCTAACATTTGTTAATTAAAGCATGACTGTTGTTCAGTTCTTTGCAAAAACACTTCGGAAAATGCTGTAAGAGCAAGCTTTCAACTGCAATGGATTTTTTAAATTGCAAAATAATTGTGCTGTTTATTCACATACATATGAACAAGATTATATCAATTATTATCACATTAAATGCAAATTTAGTGGGAATACTAGCTAGAAATATTAAAAGAAAATTTTTACAGTTCACATGTGCTATGTGTTCTTAAAATCCCTATCACATACGCTATTTGTTACTGGAACACCACGGCAAAAGAAACATTTTTCGAAACTGTGGTTCCATGAAACAAGTTACCATTTTTACTTGGTAAACAGATTTGAAAGCCAAACAAGAATCAGTTATCACTCAGATTGGTGAAAGAGACGTTTGCTTTCAAATTCCGTGTATATACAAAATATATTTTGTAATTATTTTAACAGTGTTCTCTCAATACCTTGGCAAAATGACTTGTGTTTATTACATTAATTGTTACTTTTAAACTGTATATTTTTTTACTCCGATTCTTGTAATGATCTGTTGTATATATTTTTGTAAATATCAGTGGTTTGTCATTATTTCTGATTTTATTATTGTAAACAATATTTTTGCATCCATATCTTTATTTAATAACTTTTAAATACACAATATATTGTTATTTACTGATATGTGTTTTGTGATGAATGAAAAATATTTATTTTAACCCCAAAATGTTAAATATTTCGTAAAGGCTACTTGCTCAGTTTCTTTGTTTAAATTGCCAAGTAAATTACAAATGCAAAGGTTGTGTGTAAGTGGGTAAATTTTAATGACTAGCCTAATGAACAAAATGCACTTCAATTATTTTTCAAATGTGTATTCCATATCCATGATGATGTGCAAAGAACTGATGACTACAGTTGCTTCCAATTACATAATTCATATAACACAATCATTATATGAATCAGAAGTAACTTCAAATACACTTTTTGGCAATGATCACTTTTGTATTCAAACATATATATATACACATACATCTAATAAGTCATATATTTGCATACACATAGAGAGAGAGAGAGAGATGTGATGGTTTAGAAGTTGTTGATGTATGTTTTTATTAGTATTAATATAATGAATAAGGTTTATATTAATGAATGTATATACAAATGTTTTTCTTCATTCATAATAAAAAATCCATAAATTTCCAATATTTTAATATGTAGCATTTGTAATAAAAATAAAGTTCTCAATGTAATTATAATCTAAAAAGCACTGCATTAATATTATGAAGATAAAAGCATACAAATTTAATGTGTATCCTCATTATTACATAAATGTTTTAATAAATATACATAATCAGTGATTATGCAATTTCAATTTAAAAGTAATAAAAGTAATTAGCAGAAAAGTAAAGTAGTGCATATACAAACATATTTTAAAAAACTATTCAACTTAATAAAAAAAATTCTATTATATAACATTAATATTCTTTTCACACGATCAGCACGAAGTATGACAAATTTGGCGAACTTTTGGTGACGAATAATTTGTAAACAAATCATCCGAAATAGCATGTCATAAAATATTGTCTACTCTGAAATTGCCACGATTATAAATTTTATGAATATATAAGCATTTAAAAATGACTTGGACAGTTATACTACAACAAAACAGCAATATATATACAGTTTTTTCCATATTTCTTTAATTAAATCGGCTTCTATTTCTACCATCCATGATTTCACAACGAGAGCCTTTGCCCTATTGAAAATTACTCGTCATCCTTCAGAAGCAGAACTTTCATCTGACTGGTTGATCTCTAAGTGGAACATGCTCCAGACAATATATTTTCGGGAAAGTTTCAAAATGTTTCGCATAGCTGGCACATGTTTCACCTAGTTAAACAAAACATTTCTCGTAAACTTCCCGTTTAAACCAGTGCTATTATAATCTTGTTTCTTAGAAATGTTCTGCCTAGCTGCGCGTGTCGCTAGAAGAGATAGCCCCTTAAGATTTTAAGCTATTAACTGAGTAATTAAAAAAAAATTCTTCAGATTATTTATGAAAGCTGAACTTCCTTAAGTAAGCTATGGTCAAGGTCTAAAATATTTTTAATTCATACAGATTTAATTCATTTTGATAAGTAACTGAAATGCCAAAATTAAGAAATAAAACTGCACTTTTAAAAATTTATCTTTTCAAGCAGTTTGGTTAGGTGTGATGAAGAACATTTTGAATAATGTTGATTGTTATGGGATACAATCATTATTAACAGTGATTTCTTAAATTTTGTTATGAAGGGAGCAATAATGAAAGTTTTATATTTAACCCTGGCATTAAAAAGTTGAATGTTACCCATAAAATATACAAAATAAAGAACTAACACAAACAAAACATCAGGAATTAATATGTAGAAAAAAAAAATCTGAAAGGTTTCAGATTTTAGATTACGTCCAAAGGGGCGTTTATTTAACATTTTGTGTGTTACCTTTATTTGTTAAATACCATGTTCTTCGCACTTAAACCATAAAATTCAGTTCAACAGCAATATCGCAAAATAATTTTAAATTCTGCATATCTTTAGAAATTTCGGTACACACTCTCACGCGCTGGAGATAAAAATGTTTTTCTGTACAACGTTGGTATTGCTGGCTTTGAAATCTTTGAGTTTGTTAATGAAAAATTCGTTAAAGTTTTAGAGAATATTGTTACGAATTTCACATTTATTTGGCTATTTATTTAGAACTGTAATTAGAATTCCTTTTTATTTTCCCGTGCAACGCACGCAGACGATTTTTGAAGAGAAAGCTACGTCAAAAAAAAAACATGCCTACATTTATGCAGATTTTTCATTTTTTAAAATTTAATGCAGAGCGATAACATTTAGTGGCAACAATTTGAAAAGTGATACGCCGTTTTTGTGTTTCCGATGCAAAATCGCAAAACGAAAGTAATAGTCCTTCGGGAGTAAATCCCTTTGGACTAATTATCTCTTAAATTAAACTAAGTACCCACTGTGGGCATGCAATTGTAACTGTCAACATTACATGCACAAATAAATTTGCAAATGGTGTTGGTAGAATTAAATGCATGTCTTTTTCTAGTTCTTCATACTTTTATTGTTGTGCAACAACTGCTCATGGCCCAAAGATGCCAAGCTGATTTCTTTTGGTGGGGATAAATGCATGTCTTGTTCTAGTTCTTCATACTTTTATTGTTGTGCAACAACTGCTCATGGCCCAAAGATGCCAAGCTGATTTCTTTTGGTGGGGATAAAGCCATTAGCAAGACAGTTACAGAAAAAAAAAAACCTACCCTTAGAATAACAAAGAAGCCCACCCTATACAAAAGTATTGAAAGAAAGCAACCCTGTGCTACAGACTTTATATGACAATCAGCAACAGCAAAACATCTGCAAGTTAAATCCTACAGCAGAAATTGTATATGGCATAAACTGCCATGACAATGTCTGAAGAGCAACTACTTGAGAAGAAATCAAACTGAGGAGCAATTATTTCTAGAATAACTATTTAGAAAAAAGTCAGACAAATTATTTACATCTTATACATCCTATAATTTGCCTATAAATAAAAAAATCACAACAATGCATGCATATGTGCATTTATGATGGAGTCAGAAGCACCAATAATGGACTCCAAATCAACAATCCTCTTCGGTTACATCTTGAGTTCAGCTTATATATTTATTCCTACTGGGCTATGCTATGAAGAGAACACGGAACAGGTTACCCTTTTCTTTAACATGGTCAACTTCATATTTTTTAGCGTAGTTCTGCTACTGTTAAGCAGTACAGAGACAACTTACTTTAGTCTTTTTCAAGGTATTGTAAATTGAAAATTTGTATTCATTCTCAGCCTCAACTTCTGACTAATGACTTTTTTCAAAATGAATATATCTAGAGTATACTATGGTTATTTATGTTTCTGGATATGAATCCCATAGAACATGGGTGGAATAGACTATTTAGGTGAATTACATCTCATCAATTTCATCTAAAGACAATTCTAGAAGTGAAAACAGTTCTACTTCAAAAATAGTATTTTGGGCTTATAAAATTTAATAGGAACTTTACAAAAAATATGAAAATTGACTGTGACCTTTGCATTTCCTGCAGAAGTGACAACACTCATCAATACTCAATACAATGCTATTCAGTGAACTTAGAACCGAAATGTGGCTATGGTAAATAAATACAGTGAACTTTAAAGAGTGCATTTATTCTATTGTGGTTTATGTACTATCAACGAAGTAGATTTAATTGAAAATTCGTTAACTGTTAATTCGAAATGTTTAAATGAAGTGCAGGAAAATTGTGTATAATTTAATATTCCATACAAGGAAGTCATGTGGTGCACACATCAGATTTTTTAATTTGTTTAAATAACTCTATTTATACTTGATTTTGAATTTCGGATAACATATATTGGTTTTAGACCAATTAGTTTTGTTGAATTTTAATGTACATAATGTCAAGTTATATGGTTTTTTAATTGTCATTTTGGCACAATGTAATGTTAAGTGTTTAAAAAATGTGTAATTCAAATTTTTAGTTTTAAATGAAAGTCTTTAATAAAATTTGATGAAATCTTTTTATGGTTTTCGATCTCAAATGGACCAGGAGAATATAACATATTTTCGAAACATATAAATCGACTTTTATGAAGCTTTAATTCATTTTTCCCTGATGAATTCTGAATTAGAGTTTCAATAAAAGGAGATTAATTTTTATTTATATAATTTTGTGTATTTTCCCTTTCACGTTTTTATTTTTCGAGATTGTTCTACTATGAATTCCCTCTTTAATTGGAATAGTTTTCATACTGTGTTAAACCTCTTACATATTTTTGCAATTATTATATTATTGAGGCATTGCCTTGCTTTTATTCCAATTTACTAATAAATTTAGATGCTTTAAGTTTATTTTACTTCAATCCTGCAGCTATAGTGCATGATGGGTTTAAAAAAATTTTTTTTTCGAGTTTTTGAATTTGAATTTTTAGCCGATTTATAGATTTCTTTATAGATATATATATATATCACGATTAACTTTTAATATATGTTTTCTTTTATTTCTGTTTTTTAGTACTATGTTATGAACCTCTTGATTTGCCTATTTGATTTTATGGCATCTTGTTACATTTAGGGCTTTAAAAAAAAATAAATAAAACTTGCAATTTTTTAATACAGTAGTAAAGTACCATTAAGTACCTACAACATAAAACAAAATTTAGAACTTCAGCAAACTTTGCTACCTGTAATAATACTATATGAGTACTGAAGTGTTCTTCAAACAAGCTTTGTAATGAAAATCATTTAGTCAAAAGAAGCTGCAAGATTTTTTCTCAAATAGCTTGACACCTACAAGAAACTCCCTTCTAATATAAGTAAAAAACTTACACTAAAAAGGAAAACGGGCATTATTTATAAGCATTGTAAAACAATAGATACAAAAATCACTTCTTTCCTCTATTTTCTTTTTCTAAATTGTAAGACTAATATTAAATTGAAAACTTATAATTTCCCCAAAGCACTCCTATGTCTTACGTAATATTAACCATATCAGATATTTTTGTAAAGCAACTTTCGCAAAAAACATTTTTGAGATGCTTTTGTTAAGCATTGATTCACAGTGAACCGTCAATGCCGCTGATAAACAAAAAAACCTTTTCTACTGTGGTATTGCATGCTCTGCCACGAATTTTTTTATCAAATGAAGAATGTATGTAGAGACATTAATGAAGAGTAGATATTAATGGACAATGGACCAGCACACTGTGCACTAACATTCTATTTTTCTTAAACTATGCTATGCTGTCAAGAAATCAGGACTTATTTTGATTTTTCAATAACTATTTAAAACTCAGCATATTTATTTGACTTATTATAAGTTTTATTTTGAGAAATTCATAAAAAATTTTGCTTGATTGATAGAACTATATGCGGCCTGCGACTGCCCCTTGTTTTGGCCGCCCGCATGCAGTGCACGTGCTTGCACACTTGCTAGGATCGGCCCTGATTTTAACATCTTTTTTTTAAAAAAAAAGTGCTATAAGTATGTGGATAATTTTACACAGAATAAAATCCAGCAGATTTATCTTCTAATTAGCAAAACTACACTGTTTTTAAACTTCTGTCTGTCTGTAACTTTTGAGAATTTCAGATGTTACAATTCATGTAGCAAAGAAAAAAATGCACATTCTGTATGCTTGGTCTAAGACAAATGCGTCTCACAGAATGAGTACAGATAATTCATACTAGAATGATATTTAATGGAAAAAGAGACTGAGATTGAACAGAAGACGATTATTTAATTTAAGCAAAGGAGAGCTCAGCCAACATTTTATTCATATAAAAAACTGTTAAAATGGATAAAAAAATTGTAAAATGAAAATATTTGTGATAACTATTTGAATCAGAAATTTTTCTCTTCAATTATTCTTAAAAAATTTTCTCCTTAACTCACCTTGTGGCTGTTTCCTGAGAAATGTTATTAGATATAGAATCTATTTTTTGATTTAATTTCTTTTTACGCTGATTGGGAGGCAAATCACTGTAGTCATCCTTGAATTCATCATTATTGTTCTAAAAATATAAGAAAAAGAGTAATTAAAATTTTTAGCTACTTTACTTCAGTATACACTACATATATTTTATGGAAAAAAAATGAAATTCTGAATAAGAATTCAAAACAAAATCACAGTTTAATATAATTTAAATGAGATATCTACATGAAATGATTAATACTACTGTGAAATGAAACATTCAGATACACATAAAATATGAACTGAATAATAGAAGCTTCAGTACTTTTTTAGAATGTTTAGTAATTTAAGCTTTTAATTATAATAATTCAAATTCTAAAAGTTTCTAAATACATTAATTAATGCTAATAATATAGTAAAACTATTCTATTATTATGTAACAGCAATGGACCTTTTTTGCAATATATTTATAATGCTGTATTTATCTCTTAATGTCTTAAGATGCAATTGAAAGAACAAAGTCATAATTTAATAATGAAATGAAAAAATTAGTGAGTTTCTCTCAGATTTAATCATGACATCTTATCTTAACTGAAGTCAAAAAATATTTCTCTGGGCAAGCTTCCTTTCAATATACTGAAAGCTTTACATGTCATTATAAGTTTAACAAGCACCTCCTACTTTCTCACTAAACACAGATGTTAACCCACATCCATCCTTACGAGAATTAAACACCTTGCTTATGATTTAATACAATCACTCTTTCTGCTTACTAAGTAAAGTTCATCCCAAATAGTTTCAAAGACAGTAAAAGTATTTTACATAATAGTTTTGTTCTTTCAAAGCGGAAGGTGATACATATTAGAATTAATGAATTGCATACAGCATTCCTCTATAATTAACACCAACTTAATACTTGATTCCAAAGCAGCCATCCAGGCTGTAATTAAAAATCATGACAGAGATACCTAGATTATCTCAGAAATACGACAAACCTTGAACATTCTTTATAAATACAACAAAACAATCGTTTTTCAATGGATCCCTTCACATGTAGGTATCAATGGTAATGAAAAGATTGACTCACTAGCCAAGAGAGAAACACTTGAGCCACAATACAACAAACCATGTCCTCCAGAGTCACTTAAAAAGAATATTTTTGAGAATGGATACTCTTAAATCTGACCAAGCAGCAAAATCAATGAACAAATCCTGGGCTAACATTCAAGACACATGTAAAAAGTTTTGTCAAAAACCCTGTAAAAAGGCTGTGGCAAACTTCAGACTGCAAACAGGCCACGATTGCATAGCACATCATCTTAATAAAACTGGCATCCTTCCATCTATTATATGCCAAATTTGTAATTCGGGCATCGTGAATGCAGAGCACCTTCTTATATGCCCAGAACTAGATAAAGAGTCTCAGAAACATAGTGAGAAGCAGACTATACTGGAATGCCAGAACTTTAATGAACTCCTTGTAAAGATTACATCTCTGCTTGTTCCATGAATATCTCATTCATGTTCTTTTCCTTCCCATGTTCATTTATGCTGGTTCTTACTTTAAATGTTTGTTCTTTTTTATTGTATATCATTGTTCTTGTTTGATACTTCAGTTGTTTTATATGTTTAGATTAATCCTTCCAATAAAGCCATATGTAACAACAACATATGAAATGCAAATAATGTTCACTTATCTTTTATATCCACTATGAAATGAACAAAGAAAGAAGATTACAAATTAATTAATTCTGCTTATGTATTTAAGCTTGCTGCAAGAGTTTCTTCTGTAAAAGAACAAATAAAAAAGAGAATTTCTGTCACGAAACAACAAATTGATGACAGAGTTACTGTGGTCGATAAGGAAGTGGATGCCTTGAGGAAATTTGTAGTGACGGCAGGGGGCAATTAGTGATATTTTTAAATTTTTACCTATGCCTGCTCATCGCTCTCTGAAGTTACCCACGTATAATGGAAAGATCTCCTGGAAAGTATGCAAGGCACTATTTTCTATAGTGGTGGAAGCGAAAGGATGAGAACTCCACGCTAAGGTCTGTCATCAAGCCGCTTCGCTAAGAACAGACACACCGGATATCCTTCAGACTTTTCAGGGAAACAAAAGGCTAGATTTCGAAGCTCTGTCCAGTGCATTGGAACTGCACTTTGGGGAGAAGTGTTTAAAAGACTACAGCAGGCTTCAATTAAAATCCATCAACAGAAGCCCACGGAGACTCTTCAGGAACTTGCCACAGATGTTGAAAGGCTGTCTCATCTCTCTGATTCTTCAGCAATGCTAAAGTGCCATGCAAATCAGCACTCAGATGTGACGTGAACAATGACAAATGAAGACGCATGATGTAACAATTATTATTTTTTCTTTTCTTCTCATTTTATGTAAATAAATCATAGTTTATTTATACCTTGATGAATTTTAGTGATGATTATTAGTGCTATTTTTCCTCCATAAATTTTGGTACCAGAAGTGTTAAAATTCCTGCCCCGTACCAATGTTCATTTCAATTTCACGGTTCATGCTGCATTCTTATTATCAATGGATCTGGATTGGATTTTCGTTACCACTGCATCTGGATCAGCAACATTCAACCATTTCCAAGAGGATTACAGGCAAGTATTTTATGTTTATAACTTTTGCTTTGAATGTAACGTTCTTTAAATTGTAAAACACGGCTTCTGAAGAAAATTTTGAAAAATTAAAACAAAAAACACAGTGTTGAAAGAAGCAATACTACTAAAATAGTTTCAAGAACTGATGTTGCCTTAACAGATGGAAATGCTACATGTGATATCTTAGAGGGACATCTAGAAGTTTTAATTGAAAAAAATGAATAAATTAAAATTCTTAGATAGTCAAATTGAACATTTAATCAATGTAAACTTAATTGAGGAAGACGTAAGCACTAATACTGATTACTAAGAAAAATGCATCAGATTTAGTAGCAAACTTAAATGTTTACTGAAAGAGAAAGAAAATTTTAATAACTCATTAACATCTGAAAATATTTTAAGTAGTCTGAATGATAGCTTAAATTTACCCTCTTCGACTAAACTTCCTAAGTTAATAATCGAACCAAATCCAGGAGGCACAAAATATTGGAATTTGAAAGCACTATGATCACAATCAGTCACTTTCAAAAACAGAAAAATTTTCCTATTTAAAAACATACTTGACTGAAGGAGCATTAAAATTTTCAATGAACTGATAAAAATTATGACAATTGTATGAAGTTACTTAACGATTATTTTGGTCATAAAGATATCATCATTAATTCTTTTATGAATAAAATTTTAAACCTGCAAAGTGTTAAAAATTCTTCAAATGTTCCAGCTTTGAGAAAGTTATACGATGACCTTGATGCTGCTATACAAAATTTAGATTCAATGCAAGAGGATTCACAGGGCCCAATTTTAATTTCAATTGCTTTAAATTTATTGTCAGAAAATCTTGTTTTAGATTTTAAGTGAAACACAAATTCAGAATGTGATCATACAATTTCTGATCTTGTATCTTTTTTTAATATGAAAGATTGAGTGCTGTTAATAAATGTGAAAGAAAAGGTTTCAAAACAAATTATAATAATTACCAGATATACAAAAGTTATAACGGCTCACCAGCGGCCGAGCGGTAAAGACTCTGAACACTGGTAGTTCGGTCCGAGGTTCGAATCCCGCGAACGGGCTGGCTGCATGGGCGTTTTCGTGGTTTTCCCCATGTGTAACGTGTATACGAGCCAGTTTCCCTTAGAAAGTCCTCCACAAAGGCATCCCTTCCTTTAGGCAGATAGCCCTCGTGTGCTTTGCCATAGTTGAATAACCAATAACCAATAACAAAAGTTATAACTATAGTGAATTTTGTATTTATCTAAATTTTGTCCCAACAAACCAAATAAAAGTCATAAATCCTTCACACATGTTAAAGAAACTTGAAGAAAAATACTAAAAACAATACTCTAACATTTGGGAGAAAAAAAAATAATATTGTGGCATCAATCAATTTTAAAGACCAAACTTATTCCATAAAGTAATCAAAATTAATGATATAGCGCTTACAGCTCTGGTTGGTACTAGAAGTGAAGCTAAACAAATAGGAAATATTGTATTCATAATATGTTGATGATTCATAATATGTTGACTATATTGTATTCATAATATGTTGACTATATTGTATTCATAATATGTTGTTGATAATTGTATTTCATAATATGTTGACTGGGTTCAGTAATGACATAATTAAACCAATAGGTTATTTTACAAGTGACATTTAAATAGACATGGAATTATTAATAACTAACATTCATGTTGTAGACAGGACTATAATGCTATTTGACACTGTAATTGGCATGGACATTTTTAAACAAGATGACATTAATATAAACAAAGATGGTGTTGGTATTTCAAAACATGTTGTTACACAAATTGATCTAGAAGATGTGCACACCAATAATATTTCCCTTACATTTGAATTAGAAATAGTAATTTTTTTTCGCTACAAAAGAACAAGTTACGATTATTGAAAATCTTGTCTCCGATTACAAACCACTCAAAACCAAACTATGAACATTTAGATGACTATTCAAGTGAAAAATAAAACACCTTTTTTCAAAGACCTAGACAATAGCCTTTTACTGACTTAGATAACATCTGCCCAAACAGGCATTGTAAATAAACAGGTTCATTAGAAGATGACATAATTGAACTATGTTCTTCCAAATATTCTAGGCAAATTACAGTAGGGAAAAAGAAAAACGGAAGCCCTAGTGTATGTATAAACTATCACAAGTTAAATAAGAATTTAAGATCAGTATCTTTTACTGTTAACAGAAGATTTACTGGACAAACTACAAGATGCTAGTACATTTATCAAAATCGATTTAAAAAGTGCTTTCTTCCATGTTAATATCAACGAAAACAGCTGACATTTTTTACATATAATGCACAATATATGTTTCTACATGTACCTCGCCTTCTGTGTTTCAAAGATTTGTGAATTCAGTTTTCAAGGAATCATTGGAAGGTCATGTTTTACTGTATTTAGATGATATCATAATTCCCACTAAAGATGAAGATGAAGGTATTAAGTGTGTGAAATCCATTTTCAAAAATGAGTTGAAATAAAATGAACCAAAAACTTTACCAAAGCTAATAATAAATTTTAGAGATTATTACAGCATTTCAAGCAAACATTTTAAGTATAATTACTAATCTGAGACACTATTAAAATATATTTCATTATCTTGGATTTGCTAACAATAAAATTACAAAACATTAAACCTCATGCATGTGAATCTAAGACTCTGATAGAAAATTTTAAGATTAAAGTTGATTAAAAGCAGTTTGAAAAGAAGAAAATAAAAGTCAAGAAGAGGAGAAAAATACTTACTCATTAGAACAAAGAAAGGCAATATTTCCAGCACAGGCATAGAGCAGTAAAGAAAAGAAAGAAGAAAATAATTACTATACTGATTCTAAAGAACGTCTTAATTAAAATACATCAACTAGAAAGTAATATGCTCAAAGATGGAAAAGGCCTCACACATTGCCTATATAGACATATCAATGTATTCAAACCTAAAAAAGCACTGACATAAAATACAAAAGCACTGACATAAAAACTGTAACAGCAGTTTTAAAGATATCTTCACTGTATAAATATAAGAACTTTATTAAGGAATTCAGACTCACCTTATTGGCACTAAAAATGGAAAATAATCCACCTCTTTTCTTCATTTTTTGAGTAGAAATTATACCT
>KK116363.1:472114-524549 GCA_000611955.2 Stegodyphus mimosarum
ATATATTTATGTTTACTAACTTTTAAGTATTTTAAATGTCAAAATATTTCAAATTCAAGGAAACCGCTCACAAGTATAATAAATTCCCACTTAAAAATAGCTTTAAACAAAATCATTCATTTTATTATAATTTAAATAAATGGAAATATTTATTATATATATTTCGATATATATACAAAGTGCTGTAATAGAATCTTTTACCATGTGTCTTAATTTGTCGAAATATGTATGAAAACGCGGGCGGGCGCAAAAAATCAGTCCTGACAAGCTTTTAACCGTGACCGTAACCGTGACTAGGACAAAAAAAGGCAGTTCTATCGTTTTATTTATGGAATAATTGCCTTGCAGATTAGTTGCTAGTGAAGTAGAGTGCGTTACAATACAATTACTATTTACGGGGCCTTTTTTAAACTTGTGTTATAAAAGTGAGTAGAATAATTAAAAAAATTTCAGTTTTTCCCAAGAAATATTTAAATGTCTTCTACAGGATGTTTCTTTTTTTAAACGAGGCTTTTTCATGTATTTTTAACAGATTTCAAAAAAAGAGAAGGTTATCAATTTTTTTTTCTTTTTTTTTTTTGTGTGTGTGTGTGTGTGTTTGTGCCGCGATTACTTCGGCAAATCTCAACCGATTTGAATGTTTTTTGTTGTTGTTGTTGTTGTTTGATAGGGTATGTTACCGGATTGGCACCATTGTTAAAAAGGTGGTTTAAAATGGCCCCCAATTTTGGGGGTAACATTGATAAAAAATAAAACTTTCCGAAAATAATTAAAATTTGATGTGAATAAAGCCACTGGGGATCCAAATAAAATGCAAAACTAAAACTTTTAAAAAACTAACCCTTCGCATTTAGAGGTAATATTAAGGGGTGGGAAAAAAATTAAAGTTTTCCAATTTGAATAATCTTTTTTCTGTGTGTGATAGAGTATGTTACCGCATTGTTAAAAAGGTAGTTTAAAATATCAACTCCTAATTTTGTGGATGACATTTAGGGGTTGAAAAAAATACAAGTTTCCGAAAATAATTAAAATTTGATGTGAATAAAGCCACTGGGAATCCAAATAAAATGCAAAATTAAAACTTTTAAAAAACTACCCCTTTCGCCTTTGGGGTTAATACTAAGGGGCGGAAAAAAATTAAAATCTTCCGATTAAATAAGGTTTACTTCCCCCTCCCCCCAAAAAAAATAATACAACCGATTTTAAAAATATATGGATTTACTTTACATTACTTCAGTGAAGACGGTTAAAAATAATTTTATACTTTTTAGTGCTTTTTTTTTTTTTTTTTAAAGTCGGTTCTATTTTTTAAAATTTTTTTATTAAAATGGTTTTTGAAAAACGCCCAATAGAGAATACATTAATCCATTGGTATAAACCAAGGTCTTTCTAAAATTGTTTGCGAAATATTTTTACTGCTTAAAAAATAATTTGCTTTTTAAATATAAATTTGGATATGTTTGATAAATTTGTTGACTTGTTTAAGGTATAGTGTTAAAAAAAATAGCTTCTAGTCTATGGCTGACACTTAGGTTTTAATCAAACCTTGAAGCTCCTATGAAGGTTTGATTAAATCCGAAACGCCAGTTTTTTTTTTTTTTAACATTTTACCTTAAACAAAGCCAACAAAATATCGCCTTATAACGTTAAAAAAATACTCGAAACACCTCTGTTTCGTTTAAATAAAACACAATGATTTTTTATCGAAACATTTTCTTAATTTTAATATTTTTGTTTTTAGAATGTCTGATGGACGTAAAAGACTTTCGGATGCTCAGTATAAAATAAAAAGAGTCGAAAAGTAAGTTCAAATTCAAAAACAGTCTTAAAAGATTATCGGATGCTCAGTATAAAATAAAAAAGAGTCGAAAAGTAAGTTCAAATTCAAAAACAGTCTGGAAGTCTGTTATCTCCAAGACATGAAAACGAACGATGACGACACAGGAAATTTAGAAGCTGCTTCAAATCTTAATTATGAAGCCATTACCAATCAAGAAACCTATATTGCTCAAGCGGAGCTTACCCCAGGAACATACAAAGAATCTACTCCAGGGACGTCCACTGAACCTACTCCAAGAACGTCCACTGAACGTACTCCAGGGACGTCCACTAAACCAACTCTAGAGACGTCTACTGAACTTACTCCAGGGATATCTACAGAAGAGACGTTTGGTGCAATAATAAATTCAGATCCGGGTTCCTGGCCAACTAGCTTATCAGAAGCAGAAATATATTTTTTGGTAAAAGAAGAACTACCTCAACCATTAAAGGAATACAGTTTTCCGTGTAATGATAACGGTCAAAGATTTAGCGCTTTTCATTATTTGAGAAATATGAAAAATGGTGAAAACGTCATGCGTAACTGGTTAGTTTATTCAACTAGAAAAGACTGTGTTTATTGCTTTTACTGCAAACTTTTTGGTTCTATTTTAAATTCCCTTTCTATTGAAGGTTTTAAAGATTGGAAGCACCTCGCTTCCAATCTTTTAACCAACATGAAACCTCTAAAAAACATATCCAAAGTCAAGAGTCTTGGATTGAATTAATCAAGAATGCAGTTCTCTAAAACGATTGACAGTCACTCACAAGCACTCATTACCTCAGAAATAAATCATTGGTACGAGGTGCTTCCACGAATTGTTGCAACAATAAAAATGCTTGCTCAGAATTGTTTAGCCCTCCAAGGTACAAGTGACAAACTTTATGATTTCGGGAACGGTAATTTTTTACAAATTTTTCAATTACTTGCTCAGTTTGATCCAGTAATGGAAGAGCATCTCCGCAGATTGCTTAAAAAAGAGGAAGTTAAAGTGCACTATCTCGGAAAAGAAATTCAAAATGAATTAATTATTCTTTTAGGTGAAAATATAACATCTCATATTATTAGTGAAATTAAAAAAAGGTAAATATTATTCAATAATTCTAGATTGTACTCCTGATATCAGCAAGATCGAGTAAATGACAATCTTAGTAAGGTAGTTGACAAATCCAATCCCAAGGAGGTTTCCATTAAAATTAATGAAAGCTTTTTAGGCTTTCTTCCGGTTGAAAGATCGACTGGCTATGAACTTTCAACTCTAATACTTAAAAGACTTGAAACGTTGGGATTGAATTTGCAGGATATGAGGGGACAGGATTTCGATAATGGGGCCAACATGAGAGGCAATAAATCGGGAGTGCAATCTAGAATAAATGCGTTAAATCCAAGAGCATTTTACCTCGCATGTAGCAGCCACTCATTAAACTTGGTAGTTAATGACATGGGAGAAGCATCCTTCGAAGCCCTCAATTTTTTTAATATAGTCCAAAATATATATCTATTTTTTCTCTCATCAACTTTTCGATGGACCATATTAATAAAATATGTTCACGGACTTACTTTGAAACCTCGAAGTGATACTCGTTGGGAAAGCCGAATAGATGCATTAAAACCACTAAGGTATCAATTAGGAGCTAATTTAATATCAGTTAGGAGGGATATGCTGTTTGTAATAATTCGGAGATTGATAACTCTATAAGAGTTGAGGCTTCTGGACTATTAAGTTGTGTTAAACAATTTAAGTTCTTATGCTGCATTGTAATTTGGTACAATATCTTAAATTGTATCAATCCTATAAGTAAGCTCTTGCAGACAACAGACTATAATTTACCATCTGCTATGGAGCTCTTGAAAAATTGTAAAGATTTTTTCAAGGATCGTAGATCGGACACAGCCTTTAATGAAATGCTTTGCGATGCTCGAGAACTCGACGAAATTGACATACCGGCTAATTTTGAGCTCACCCAGCCACGTCATAGAGTTCGAAGAAGGAATGTTAATTTCGACTATGAGGCATGAGATGATCCGATAGAAGATTCTACTTTGAAATATAAGGCATAGTTTTATTTTTTCACGTTAGATAAAGCTATCAATGCACTTGAATCCAGGTTTGATTTGATCAGTACCCACAGCAACTTTTTTCAATTTTTATACAATATTTGTGATTTAAAACATACTCCTCAAAACGACGTACTAAAGTATTGTAAAGATCTAGAAATAGTGTTAACTAAAGGGAATTCATCAGATATAAATGCGCTGGACCTGGCAGACGAGATAGCAGCGGTTTTGGCTTCGCTAAATAAAAAAGAAAGTCCAATCGAGATTTTAAAATTCATATCGCACCTGGATTTTGCTCCAAATCTCGGTATAGTTTTAAGGATATTGCTTACTCTCCCAATAAGTATGGCAAGTAGAGAAAAGAGTTTCTCCAAATTAAAATTAATTAAAAAGTCGACGCAAAATCGCAAAACGAAAAAAAATAGACCTTCAGGGACAAAGCCCCTTTGAACTAAAAATTTTTAAGATCGTAAAAGCATATCATTTTCATACCATCTATGAAAAATTCATACAAACTGGTAGGTACGAAGATATAATAGACGAGAGACATAGTTTGAGCTTAGGATAACACTCCAAAATATGCCCAGCCTTATTCTGATGTCTCAAATTATAAACATCGAAATAATTCCAAATTCTTGACCTTTTTATTTTGTTATAAATGTAATAAATCGTCAGCAAACGGTTCATACGCTGCTTTAAAAAGCCACCATTAGAGAAAAGTCATTAATTTTAATACAACTAAACTGATTCACGAATCATTCTACACTTAAAATAAATAAACAAATAAAGAGGCATACACAATATATGACAAGAGCACACAACAATGATACTTAATTTTGTAAATGAATAATGAAAAAATTATGTTTAATTATAATGATTCGTATAATTTTAGTTACCCTAATACTCGTATTTTACATACGAATGGTAGTGCATGATTTGAAGAACATCTAAAAAATTTAAAGTAGCTAACCAATTTTGATCGCTGCTAGTTTGATCAAGGGCACAAAGGCTGGCTATGTGAGTATTTTGCGATTTCACCACGTGTAAGCTACGCATAAGTAGCTTTATGAGAAAGTCTTCCAAAAAGGCATCCCTTCCCTAAGCAGATATCCCTCGCGTACTTTAATAAACACAAATAACATAAATACAAATCACTTTTTAGGGAGTTCATGAAAGGCATTTCTTCCCATGGCCCTCTCTCTCTTGAACATCTTGACATAATTAATTTATCAACAGTTTGTAGGGACGAAAACGGAGAACCGAAGCATATCTGTTACACTGAAAGAACAAACCCATTTTGTTCTTTCAGTGTAACAGATGTGACTGATTTGAATTGTATAAATTATATCATAAAATAATCTAATAATTCAGTTTTTTCCTTTTACTTTAAATTATTAAATTAATTAATGTACTTATTTTTCCAGTGCATTTGTTTTCATAGTTTGAATTAATTATGTATTACATAAAATATATAAGCTAAAGAATTTTTACTGATAATAATACAAACCTTAGTTAGTTAAATTATAGAGAAAAGACCAAATAAATGAAATTTAATGTTTGGTTTTCAACTTCATAATCAAGTTTATGCATAAAATACAGAATTACACATTTCTTTTTACTGTAGGTTACATTAAACGATATCATTCCCAACAAGAAAGCAGAAAGAATCATCTGACTTTTAAAATAAGATGTAAAAAACTGAAATACGAAGCTTCAAATTTTTATTTCTGTGTATCATTTTGTATTTCTAAAATCTGAAAATGAAAAATTACGTGAGATTTTACGTACTATTTTAAATTAAAATAAAAATAAAATTTAGTTTAAATATACTATAGGAGGATTTAGAGGTTCCTTGAAAGGTGGATGCCTGGGATACCTATTGCATTTGTCCCCGCGTAAATCAAGCCCTAAAATTTGAACACATTCATATGAATGAATATTAAATAAAATAATGACTAAGCTTTCACATTAAATCATTTTTACACATTATCTAATTTATCAATTTGGCCTTGGTAATGAGCAAGATAAAAACTCGAAAAATTTACATATAGAACTTAAATAATTAAAAACATATCTTAAATTTACATATAGAACTTAAATAATTAAAAACATATCTTAAATCCCCATTAAACAGCATTATTAATTTGCGAAATATAAATTAGAATCCATTTTTAAGGCCGAAAGAGATGGTTAAAAAAAACCGCGGATTTATCTAAGCGCTACAAATATCGATTTTACTTCGGATAATTTTCCCGCCTAACCTTGAGATTCGGCGCCTGAATGCTGTGCATCCTCTGCACTCTCGAGGTCAGTGAGATTCTGATTTGAATACTTTCCAATTTTGAGTTCCTTTTGCTGTTCGAAAATACGACAACAAAACAAACATATAAATAAAGGATTGGACAGTAAAAAATACAACCATTCGTTATAAAAACACCACGATTGTAGCAATTTCACCAGATCAAAAATTTCGTCGCGATCTTGAGTTGAATACCTGCTTGAAGGGGATTTTAAGGTTCCATGTTTAATGTTTATTTATGTTAACTTCTGGAATAATCCTCCCTCTTCTACACTTGCTTTGATTTAAAAATCTGAACTGTTATTCAAAATACATCACGTTTTATCAAATTATACTTCATATATAAGCTAGAGTACATTCGAGGTTTTTAAATTTTTACAAAATAAATAAATAAATAAAATAAAATCTCCAGTATATTCGGGCATCATTCATTCAGCAATTAAAAAACTGGATGAAGAATGAAATGCTTCTTCTGAAATAATCGGTATGTTAAGGGGTTAAACGTTTATTCAAATAACTTAGCTTAATAATTAAGTAACAAAGCTTAATAATTAAGTATTTTATTATCACCATCATCATTATTATTTTAGTTGACTGGGCAGCAATTCGTCGGAAAACGGTGCGGTCTTTTCGCCGTTTCATCAGTGCAAGCATGTACAAGGTGCACCAGAAGGGGTAAACTGATACTGCATCCATTAAAGATGGGAGACGCACACAAACAACTAAAAAAGTCTTACGCGGCAGTCGAACCCGCATCCTGGAATCAATTTCCAGTATGCTAAATAGCTGAAGGCAAAAAAAGTCCCTTCTCCCCCCCTTTTTTTTTTCCTTTTTCTTATTCTCAGATGAAGGAGTCGAGACATTCCAGATTAGAAAGATTCCAGAATTCTTTACGATCCAGATTTGGAAAAAATTATGATTTCTCCCCAGCTCTAATTTATTTGCATCAAATAAAGGAGGCAAAATTGTTGAATTAACGTATTTATTGGGTTAGCATTTTTACCGTTGGGCTTCATAACATCATTTTTATGCTTCAAAACCGCTTTGAAATCATATATGGGTTAAAACAGCATCAATCCTATTCCCTATTATTTGCACCAATTTCTATTCCTTGTTAAATTAAGTGTTTTTCAAGGACTACACTCCACCTCCAGAGAGGAATTTACAAACGAAATGAAAGATCTTACATGATGATACACATAAGTTTTCAATTGCTCTAGATACTGAATTAAAGTCCTACAAGCTCTATTACACTAATTAGTGATTATCGTTACGTTTGAAATAGTACGACAAAGACTTGAGAAGGTTAAAATAACCTCTTTATTTAGTCTCAACTTTTAACATAAAAGGCACGGCTTGTGGTACAGATAAATTACTATACTTGTGGCCATGTAAATTAAGAAATAACAGTCAATTCAATTTAAACGTTGATCAATAGTTTAAGACTACACAGGTAATAAACTAGGCTATCGGCTGGCTCAACTAATTTCATGGGCGCGTGTTTAAAGCTAGCGAAAAGTGCCAAAGTCAGAATAATTACCTTTAGATACAGTTGGCAAAATTCTAAAAGCGCTACGTGGGTGCCAGAAGCTCTCTATCTGTAAAACTCAAAACCTACTTAAAGCTAATTTGCATTCTGTGGGGAATACGGAAGGAGGAAGTCATAGTAAAGATGAAAATCATAATAGCATAAAGTACGTTACAATTAATCTAATGCAGCGTTTCTCAGTTCCTGGTACGCTGCGCACAAGTGGTCCTCAAAGTCTGCCCTTGTAATCATCCCAAATTTCTAAAACGCGGGGGGGATTAAATTAACTGCGTATACCGTAGCTGAAAATCTCAAAGTCTGGAAATTACAGATTGCAATCTTTACCACATTTTCTCATGAGACTGAAATTTTATGGAATTTATTATCGGTTACTGTATTTGCGAATTAATTCCTATTCTAGTGTTACCAACAAAAAAGGAATTTAATGGTTATATCTCTAGTGCTTCTTACCAACATTCATTCAAACATGAATCGGCAAGAACATTTATGCAAGAATCGGCAGACCCATCCATCTCATTAATGTGAAGTACCAACATTTATTTAACTTTTATTTATTCAACCTCTAGTAGCCTTAAATTTTTTTAAACAATTGCAAATTTTCTTCTATTAACTGAATATCAAAATAAAAGAAAATTAAATTTATATAACGGTAATATAAGTATACTAGCAGTAACATTTGCTAAAAAATTCCTTTCAAGGGGACAACAGCAAGGTGATTTGCAGAACAGTTTAATTTATAAGGGCGGTCCCACTTGAAAAATGTTTGTGAAACGCCGATATAATACGCATTCAATAATTTTGAATGAATTTTCTATTGGATATTGTCATATTTGAGGCACCTGTATATTTAGCCTGTATATTAACCAGTCTCTACCTGAAGTAAATGATTTTTATCGTATAATCTATTAAATTGTCAAGAACGGTATAAAAGAAAAATTTTTGAATAACAACGAAATCATTCTTCATTAATCATTTAAAAAGAGAGACACACAAAAGTTCTTTTATATTGAACACCTATTCAATAAAATAGTACAAAACAATACACATTATAAAATAATATCGATAAACAGTACACATTATAAATATAATATTAATAATTATGGTCATATTTGCGTGACACAGACCTAGAACTACCCCTTTCCATCTTTTTTTTTTTTTTTAACCCACTCGATCACTGGGTAAATTAACTTCTTCAGCGCAGTTCATTATAAACACACACCAAAAAAAAGAATAAAAAAGAATAAAAAAAAACTGTAGTAGTTATTCTCAGATTAACATCGATAATTCGGAGAGAAAAACAGCTTAAAACGAAAAAAATAAATAAAATTCATTTTTTTCGTAACCGAAGCCACTGGAATGCAGTAAGTGACGAAGATTGCGGGAGCGGTCGCCTCTTGTGTTGAGGAATTCATATCCGCCACACAATGTAAGAGAGGCACCTACTCAATAAGAGACGAGGCATAGTTTCAACCCACTTAAATAAAAGTACCCACTGTTACCTAACAAACACACAAAAACAATTTCCATTTATGTTTTTTATGACGGATATTCTGGCTGCATTAGAGTAGAAAAAAAAAAAAAAAACTCGAAAGAAATTCGCAAGATTAGGGGGGGAGGGAGGGCTCTGATGCTTATTTCAAGATCCTTTTACACAATTTGTCGTTTAAGCATCATTGATCTTGAGTAGCAAACAAATACACGGCTTGTTTAAGTTATAGAGACGTTAGGTTATTTCGAAGCAGGAGATATGAAGAATGAGCAATGCCCTCCCCGGGACTCGAACCACGGACCTCTCGAATACGGCTCGAGCGTGCTGACCACTACACCACGAAGGTATGCGAAGAAAGCGGAAGAAATACCTTATCAAGTACAACAATTAGAATGAACAAGCTTACAAAACACCACAAAAGAATATTACGATATAATAATAACCTCAATAGCAGATCAAGACGAATAATGCCGCCTTTGTACTAAAGTTTAATAAGGCCATTTAAAATATGCCAAATTAATGCCCTCAAATAACGTAACTAATCGGTACAGCAGATTAAATTCAATTTCATTCCACAGCCTGTTTACTTCGAAAGAATTCATCACAGACGCTGGTTATCAATAGCTTTCCTGTAGCTGCCCGACTGTGAATATTAACCATGTGAATGAAACTCCAGAAAGATAGTTTTAGTTTTGTAGAAATGGATAAATTGAGGAAAACATTTAGTTATCTTACAATCTGAAAAGATGCTAGTTTATGTTATTGGCCAATATTCCTTTTAATACTCTAACAGTCAGTCTTTTTAGATAATTACCTCTTACAGCGGCAGTTACTCCAATTCCGCTTTTCAAGATATATAGATATCAAATTGGATATTATGGTTCTTAATACATTAAAAAGACCAGTTGTCTTAATAATAAACAATAGCATTCTGTCTTCTGAAGTCTGACATATCATCTATATCGCTAACCGCTGAAAATTTCCATTTTGCTGCTGTTCATAAAATTCCAAATTACTCAGCGTTCCCAATAGGAAGTAAATAAGCTAACATTATATTTGGAATGTTATATTCATCAATTGTTTTAGTTTCATGGTTCAACATCACCCTAATTTTCTATATTTTTTTTTGCAATTCGTGACTTAAGATCTTTTTTGATAACCGCAGGAATAGAAGTTCATTTCCATTTCATTTATTTCCAATTAGTTTGGTTTGGTTTATATAATTATGGCTAAGCACTCATGGACTATATGCCTAAGGGAAAGGATGCCTTCATGGAGGACTTTCTAAAGTAAATGTCTCGTATACCCTTACACTTGGCTAAAACCACGAAAACGCCCATGCAGTCAGCCCCGGTCGCCGGGATTAGATGCCGGGCCGAGCTACCAGTGTTCAGCGACTTTACCGCTCGACCTTTGGTGGGCCTATTTTCAATTAACTAAGTTATTCATACATGTAATTCTTACAAATACTTAGCATTTGAAAATTATTACGGGTATCCAAACATCCTACGTTTTAAAAAAAAAGTGTCATTATTTTCCTCTAGCTATTAAAATAGCATTTCCGGAAGCTTGGACTAAGATGATTTCTTTTTACATATTATTTTCAATCTAGCTTGCTTACATATAGAGATATTACGCATTTTTATTTATACTCATATACGCGATTTTATTGATTCTACCAGGCTGCATTGCAAGAACACATTATGGATTAAAACAGAATAACGCAAAAATTCACAAAAGGAAAGTTAAAATGAAACGCAAGCAAGAAGTTTTTAGCATTCGAAACGCAAAGGAGAAAAAATGGAGTAATACTCAAAATGGCTAAAAGAAAAGTGTTATTTGACCTACATCTTTACGGCAAAAAGACTGCAATGAAGCTAACATAAGCAATCATCATCTACGCACCTGAAAGTAATGACATGAATGTCTCATGAATCTACTTTATGCAGGAGCATTCATAACTGTTATAATTCGTCTCACTGGTAAAAAAATTTTTCATTTATACAACGTATTAAAAGCACTGCAAATAAACAATTAAAAAAACTTTCATGATTTCCAAAGCCTTATTCGCAACATTTGCAATTCGTCACAACTTTTCCTGAATATAGGACGCGAATTCTAAGGAAAAAAACTGAAAATTGAAGATTTGCCTTCAGAAATCCATTTGGCAGTTTTATGGCAATCTTAAAGCATTCAACTCTTCAAATATGGATATTATCCCTCTAAAAGCCAGTAATCTAATCTTTGATAAAATATGTTGCCAACACTTCTCTTAAAATAAATCTTACAAAGCCAAATTACTGTTTGTTATTTCTATCCTTCTAAACTAGAGCTAAATGTAGTTATGTATGACCAAATTCTTTAATTTCACTTCCGCTACTTATTTAAAATAACTCATTTATTAGTCATTCTTAAATACTTCTGTATTTACTACTAATAAAAAAGTGCTTACGATTAGAATTTTGAGTAATATTTATTAGTAAAATACAGTACTATTACGTTTTTCATTACCAATTTGTAGAACAAATTGTATTTCGAAAATTTATAGCTCTTCCAACACTTCAGAATTGCAAGCACCTAATATCGGAATTAAATGAGAATCAATTAAGGGTTATATATAAGCTACATAATACTATACTACGAAATGTGACAAAAAAATTGCACAAAAGTTTCAAAATTGCAACATGTACTTTCAGAATGATAAAAAAATCAGCAAAATAACCAAGTGCTTAAGCGCATTTAATAAGACGTTTATGTTTAATTGAATACAGCAAAGTACACTAAGGCACTTGCCTTAAATGGGCTTCGTAAAGGACTTTCTAGAAAAAAAATGATTATAATCACATGGTGAAAAAAATCCCAAAAAGGCCAAGCAGCCAGCTCATCAGTTGGGACTTGAACCCAGATTCTAACAACTAATATTCACCAGTCTTATTCACTTAGCTGTTAAGAGGACCAGAATTAAAAATAGATTTAAGTATTGTTCAAGTGTTCTTCCTTACGTTTTTTCCATTCGCCTACAAACTTCAGACACCTCCCTTAGTCCTGATAAATATACTT
Source organism: Stegodyphus mimosarum (assembly GCA_000611955.2). Classification (NCBI taxonomy): domain Eukaryota; kingdom Metazoa; phylum Arthropoda; class Arachnida; order Araneae; family Eresidae; genus Stegodyphus; species Stegodyphus mimosarum. The sequence continues at coordinate 484,389 of KK116363.1, forward strand.
TATTATAAAAACCGGCCGAGAATCTTCATATAAAATATTAACCGAAATAATCTCTAACTTTTGTAAAACAAAATACAAACAAAGGACAAAAATATAAAAAACAAATATACATGAAAACGCAAGCCTAAATATTTGTATTAGTTATTTCTCTTAAAATATCTGGTCGCCTTCTCAGCTACAACTCAGTTTTTTAAAAACAAATTATCTCTGAATCACAAGACCATAAATAAATGCGGTTTTACAGAATTCAAAGAATGCTTCTGATAAAGTTCTTAACATCCTGTTTCCCACAATAAGAAGTGAAAGCAAGGTTTCTTCTTAAACATGATATGCTCTTTGTGTATTACACAATAGTTCTAAATCTTCTAAACACTCAAGTCGTGCTTCAAAGAAAAGGTTCAGTGCTTTAAAGGAAAACTTTAGAATCAATGTCTAATCTTTGATTCATTTATCTTATTAACTGCATTACTTCAGACTTTAAATCACCTAACGTTTGTAATAAAGACGCCAAAGATACAAAAATTAGTAAAATTAGCAAAATAAGATCTAACTGTTAGACCAGAGAAGAGAGTATCAATCTTATTTCGGATACAGAGCCGAAAAATCAAAAATACCCTAAAAATTACCAGCTGACGTACCTATTAACGTTCGATAACAATTCTATGCCGGTACAAAAGATATGAATTTAAGTGCTTTGGAAGAAATAGAGACTTTTAAGAAACAGAAATATAATACTAGGTAAAACTATTATTCTCAGGTGATTTCCTAAATATACGCATAGAAAAATAAATGTTCCTTTAATTAAAAGGGGCATATTTCCAAATTTTATCTATGAAACAATAAGCAATAAAAGAGACTGGAAATTGCACCTCTACTCTACAACATACAGTTTTAAGTCATTGCAACAGGTAGAATAAATAAATTTACACTATCGTAATTCTAAACTGGAAAAATACAACATCTCCATGTGAAAGTTGTTGATATGGAAGTCTAAAGCAACCTAATACTACATCACTAGCAACAGACATTAAGAAGCTTTTACAATGAGACTTCCTGACACTCATAAAAGAAAAGAAAATTTAGAGACAACCTTGCAAAAATCTATTTTTTTAAATCTTCGAGACGATATTCAGACAAAGAAAATTATTCGGATTCATTGGGAAAGTTTCGATGGATTTAGAATTATAAATTAACTAAACACAAACGTTAAAAATTTTTTACCTTAGATTTAAGTATCCTACGAAATGAAAATATTATACGACTCGTATTTGCTAGAATAGGTCAGTTCTTCATTAATTCATATTTTTAAAAGCGAGATATTATCATTTCAAAGATTGTTTAATCTTAAATTTGAAAACTTGATACCATATCCACAAATTAAATCCAGTATAGATGCAAAGTATGATGCAAAGCTCATACATGCACAGTTTCAGATTTCTACTTAACAGCGGGATAAAAAACTTTAAATTTATACACGAACTACATTAGATCCCTAGCAATATCCAAAATGGAAGTCACCTAATCTAAACTTGAGGTCTAATCTAAGTTAAGTTGGTCAACTTAAGTCACCTAATCTAAACTTAAACTTGAGGTCTAATCTGAGTTGGTCAAGTTCAGAGGAGCTGGTTGAGGTTTCTTCTGGTATTAAAAAAGACACTTCTGGTATTAAAAAAGTCTTAAAAAAGACACTGTAGTTTAAGCATTTTTTTACTGTGAAGCTACGCTGGCCAACTTACGAACAAGTGCTAAAAATAAATAACACCAGAAGACAGTTATAAATGTATATACATAAACTTTCTGAGGGGGGAAAAATGGTATTATTGGATCAAAATAGTACACACATAAAAAAAAAAGGTTTTTTCACACTAGCAATTGCGACATGAACATATTCAACTGCAATCGAAAAAACATCCGATACGCACAATTTTATTCAACAATAGTTATTCACGAAACTCACTTCTTTTCATATCACTAGAACTAGAGTTTATTAGCCAAGCTTGCTAACAGTGCGTTCTATATCAAGAAAAGGAGAAAATTGATTTTTCTTTCTCACACCAACAAGGAAAATCATTTCATAAATCCAATGGTCATCCCAAAAGTAAGTTAACAGGAATTACTAAGGCATAATACACTATACACTGGGTTCCACAACGGGCACCTCATTTTTCCATGAAGTAGCCATGATAAGCAATTTATGTGTCTAGCCGGGAAAAAGTTTTTCCGATGCCTCTTCATTAAAAGTATAGTCCACGGATAGCCAAACTTCAAGACGATGGGAGTTTCATGATAGATTTTATGAACGTTCGAGAGCTGCAAGTCCAAATTTATATCGTTCCAAAAATAATGAGACAGGTTTTGAATATAAAGAAACTTTTGAAGAAAATGAATGTATATGTGAGTCACATTATAAATATGAATAAATACATTTTATATCTACTGTTTCGTGTTCAGAAAATTTAAGCTCCAAGAAAATAAAAATTTGTAACGCTTGTACTGAGCAACTGAGCGTTTTTTCTTCAGGTAGAGAAACCATATATTTTCGTCTAGTTTCCTTTGTAGCTCTCCGTTTACAATTCTTGTTTTATCTTAGTAGAAGTAAAAGGAATCGGGTGCATATTCATTGGTCTACAATTACATAAAAGATGTTATTTGAGTAAACTGCAAATCATAATTTAAAAGAAAGTTGAGTGCTTATATATATATATAATTCATTAGCAGTCTTTTAGAAAGTGTAAATTAAATTATACACGTCAATGTGCACTGCACAGAAACTGTTACTCGAAAAGAATATTTATTTAAAAATACGCTATTAACATGTTTAGGCTTTTGCTTAAAAATTAATTTTGATTCTCCACGCAATTAACATAAGGACCAAAATACTGAGATCATTCGAATTTTTAGATCCTAAGAAAGTGTTAAATATTATTCCCCAAAACTTTGGAATAACTATTTTTACCGGTGTCCCAGTATAGAAGAATTCACAAAAAAAAAAAAAAAAAAAAAAAAAAAAAAAAAAAAAAAAAAAAAAAAAAAAAAAAAAAAAAAAAAGAAAGAAAAAGAAAAAAAAAATTACAATTTCAGTAGCATTTGAATAATCAGTATCTCTCATGACGGCCCTGAGTGATACATTATTTCAGCGCGGCGTCCAACGGAATCTGCCATAATTTTTTAATAATCTGTATAGTACGCATGATTGAAAATTCTTGAAACCATCTCCCGAGCTGTCCCCATAATTTTGGACATATAACGAAGTTCATGCGCATCAATGAAAATTCTTGAAACTATTTCTCGAATTGTCCTTATAATTTTGAACACAGATAAAAAATTCATGTTCATTATTGAAAATTCTCGAAAACATCTCTTCTTGAATCGTTACGATAGTCGAGCACATATTCCATCTGTCTACCAACCGAACTCTTCAACCTAGCTGTTTAATTTTGAGCTGTTTTTCAAATGCACGGCACATCAAAACTAATGTTACAGAAAGAAAACATACCTGCCACTACTATAATGAATTTATTTCACAAATGTAGATATAATATGAATGCATAACTCTTCGTATTTCTATGGACATGCACAAATGTTCGATGTAGAGGCCTTTCGTAACACAGCATACAATAGTTTAGTTCCAAAGCTCTTGCCAAATAGGTGTACGGATCCACCATATTCTAAATGTTGGACTCATAGCAGCGGTCAAATGACTTCCGTCTCATCTTGAATTTCTACGTAAAATAACTTCGAAGAAAGTTTAAAATAAATTATTGTCAGCCGAACAATTACATAGTACAACTTTCCATTGGATTACCTAACCTGTGTACAGAAAATAAATCTCAAATTGAGTTTGAAATGGAGTTTGTAAGCAGAAGATATTTTAGAAAATAAAAGATCAAACTTTCAAAATAAACGTTTACGGCAGCAACAATTTCACAACTGCTTGATCCAACTTTTCGTCAACTTCTCGTTTGGCTACTAAGCTTTCATGAAGGACGTGTCAAACGTACATGATGATCGAAAATTAGAAGACAAAAATATTAACATTAAAAGAAGTGTAATGCTGGCATCAGAGCCTTTACAGCTGAAGAGCGGCAGTACTAAAAGATGCAAACTTTTAGACATGCCGGGCAGCAAAATGCCTCTAACTTAATGCGAGGTAGACAAAAACAACACCATCAAACAAGACATCGAAAATTTCAAGAAAATATCTCAAACTAAAGAGATTTCACCAATAGCAACATGCCGATTTTGACAGAAACTTTGCAGAAGGCAGACGTTTCTGTTCTGTTGATCCTGCATTGCTTGATGCAACGTTATTCATAGGAAGATTTGATGATTACAGTGAAAAATCTCTATCTGGAATAACAATATTTGATAAAATGGGAATTAGACATTTTGACTAAAATTTAAATCATTGTCAAACCAGTGATTCTTCCCACGACTCCAAGTATTTCAGCATCCACAACCATTGGTGAAATAAATTATGAACTCTGACCAGGATTGCAGGGAATTATTATGAAAGATTGAGTTTCATATGCCAAAAGTGCTCATTAAGCATATTATTGTGAATGGTTGCGAAATCTGAGAAACAATTGCATAAAAATGCCTGACTTGCTTAGGGATAGGAAATTAATTTTTAAGGAGCTCGCCAGAAAATTGAGACAACCAAGTAAAAGGCTGAAGGTTCACTCCACCAAAAATAAAATCCTCGTTAAATTCTTCCACAAATTTTAAAAGAGCCCTATACGGATTGCAAGACGACACAGGTTTCTTCAGCAATTATTCACGCCATTGAAGGTCTGAATAAAAGTAGTACACTACAACGAATAGAAATTCTTCCAGGTGGATCACAACTGTTGTGAACAATGGGATAATATAGAAATGTAAGAAGATACTGCCTGAAGTAAAATTAACTTGAGAGAAAAAATATTAGGGAGAATAATTAAATAAAAATATTAGCATTGCGTTTTAGATTAACTTAGTATGTAGTTGATTGCGTTAGTATGTATTCCGATGACCATTACCTGTTCAAAAAGTAATATAACCGGAATAGTAATTACCAGAAATGGAATAATTGTAATTTTACGTATTTGTTGCTCTGGCGATAACCCAGCAGGGGACAGTTCGAAATCTATTAGATTTTTAAATATATAATATCAGAAATTAAATTAGTGATAAATAAAGAAACGTGGCACTGCATGATTTCTATCTCAAATTCCATTTGCATTAAAAAATTAAACTATATTTATTCAGTCGCATTTTAGATGGCGTAGGATCGCAAGTAGCTCGCGAGCCGCAGTTTGACCATCTCTGGTATAATCCTAGACACTGAACTTCCATATAACACTTATTTTTATTTCTCCTCGTTTTAAAATCTATGTTCGGCAAGATACTCCACGTAAACAAAACAACATCGGAGAACAGACAAGTGACAGTGAATGAAATGATGTATCTGGTCTTGTGGAATAGTATCCTGTATGATACACCTGAGATTTCATAAAAGTACGTGCACGACATTTGACAAGCAATTTCTGAGGATTACAAGACAAAGAGGATAGCGTTTGTTTTGTCATTACTGTAGTATTATGTCATTCAAGGGCAAAAATTTCTGGAAAGCACTGTTATCGATGGCAACACAAGGATTCACTAGCACTCCAACGCAAAATGGAAATATCCACGATCACGATTCAGGATCGAAATTCAAGCTGAGAAAAGCTATGATGACCATGTGTTAAAATCACAAAAGCACATTGTTCATCGATCTCCTGAAAAGACAGTAATAATTAATACAACTGACAAACTTCCAGGAGAGATAGAGTACACCTAGACGATTCGAAATCACATAGCAATGCATGGTCGGAAACGCTTTTCTGGCGCGGTAGTTACGACACAAAGCGCAAAAAAGGAAGGGCACAAACAGTGACAGAAAATGAGTTTTACTGTGTTTAGTACAGCAGAAACCAACAAATAAGAACAAAAACAAACAACGATTGTCATTAAAGAAGGTGTTCGAAATTACGACCGTGATGCAGGTCTCACTACTCCGGCACATGGAAAATCTGCATCACGAATGGAAAATCGCATGTAAGATGCATGACGCACGGTTCTGTCGGGTCGTAATTTCAAACACCTTCTTCGATGACGACAGTTGTCTCTTTATGTTGTTTTTTCTTTGTTTTTGCTGCACTCCGAATAATAAACATGTTTTCTCCCCCCGTTCGTGTCCCTTCTTTCTTGATTTTTTTGTGTCGTCACTATAGCGCCGGGAAAGCGTTTCCGACCATGCGTTGCTATGTCATTTCCCATTGTCCTAAGTGTACTCTATCTCTCCTGAAAGTTTATCACCGCCGTACTGATACACCCTGTATGTGTACATTGAATGAGTTACAAGCTGCAAACAAATGTCACCATTTTGGGTCGCTACTGAAACGTATATATTTCCTTCTGCCGATCACATACGACAGCATCGATTAAGGAACTCTTGGAAGACTTTCGATGGAATATTTTACCACCCACCACTTTAAATTGAAAATGATTTTTGTAAACATCAGATGGCCCAATGTAACCGAACCTAAAGCAACTAAAATCCCCTCTGCCCAGTTGGGTTTATCTTGGGCGACCCGATATATGCGAATGGTCACATATATACAGGTTATCAATTTCCAGTATTTTCGCGAATATACAACGGATTAGCGCAAAATAAATTACACTTCATCAGCTCTCTCGCGAAATATGCTGGTGATCAAAAATTTCAAAATGACTAAAAAGCCATAGGTAACACAGTGGCTACCAGCTCTGACACCACAATTTAAAAGATGATCATTCAAAGCTTCTTCATACGTATACAAACGCTTTAGGTGTTATAGCGATTACGTACAAAATAAGATGTCCGTCATGGAACAGACTGTACAATATCTTGTGTCCCATTAAATTTTACGAGAATTTTAGAAGTGACACTGTTTAAACTTACTTTTGGGACGCTCTTTATGAAATGTATTACCATAATATTTGGCGACTATTCTTAAGTGTCGAATGTGATAAAATAATTATTCAGGAGGAACGTTCTCTTCTTTTTTAAATCACTCTTTTTTTACCATAACTTCAATCAATGCATTTTATTTCAATCATCAAATTAACTTCTTTTAATTACATACTATATAACTACTTTTTATACAGAGAAAATTTAGAAATTTAAATCTTGTTCCATGCTTCAAAAATTCCTAAAACTAATTTTTTTTTCTTTCAAAACAACTTTCAGCAAATTTAGTTTCAATTAAAACAATTTTGTTTTAATTCTATTTGTATTGTATTTTATTCAATAGTATTAAAATACCATTCTGTTTGTAAGAGAATGAATTTTTCATTATAAGCATTAATTCTTTTAAGACCGCCAAAATACTAATGCCCTTACCTAAGATATATACTACATTACCAAAAGCTTATGAAAAAAACGCTTCAATAATAATAAAAACCGAACGACACATTTTTTTTTCATTTTCTTAAAATTAAATAATTATTAAAAAAACTTAGGATCAAATTTTTTAAAGAAGATGTTTAATGTCAAAATATTCTTATGCCATTTTGAGAATTCCTGTGTAATACGCCATACTTTCACATAACAATGCGCACAAAATTAGAATTTGACAAAAAATATATATATTAAAAACCATTATACTTTTACTGCATCATTTAAAAATTTTCGGTTAACAACAGACAAACAACTACAAGAAGCATTAACAATCAAAATATGTAACTCTTATTTGTAGAAAAATTAATGTTTCTTAAAAAATGAAAAAGACCAACTTCCGTTGAGGAGCAAAGGTTACTAACACAAATTAAATGCGACATTTCTGGTCACAATCCTATCATGCGTTGTTTAGTACCTTTCGATATCATAATGACCAAGAATTCCCTCCCCCTTCTTTTTTCTTTCAGATAGTGTAAGTATGAACTAGCATTCAGAAGCTGTTGCCCCCAGGCGCCTCTGACAAAAAAGGATGTCTGTTTAGTGCGACCCACATCCATATTATACATCAAAACAGAGAGTGGGCAGCAGCTATTTCAGGGCCACAGCACGTATCTCCATCCCCGTTCCAAGAATGGAGTTTCTTGTTACATCTTATCGGTTTATTTCGAGGGTTGGGTTATTGAGGTCCAAACCGCCCACGGAGGAAGTAAAAAGTGTTAAAAAAACATAGACATTCTGCATGCATACATTCAAAAACACCTAATGGGGGGGGACACATGTCAAATGAAAAGGTAATAAAAATTTCTTTGACAAAATAAACCGCAGATTTAAAATTAAACCTACAGTTTAGAAAAATTAATTTACAGTCTGAGGCACATTGCCTGCAATTTTGCTCTTCATGCTTATACACAGAACCATGACTTTTATAGTTTAAGATATTTTAATCATTATTTATCCAACTGTTTTTTAAAATTTATATGAATTTTTAGAGAATAATAAAATAGTGGTGAGATTTCATGTAACATGACGTTAAAACTGAATCTGCGAAACAGTTATTACGTACACACGAAATACAAGCAGGGAGACTTAAACAACGGAAGAAGATGCAGAGAAGTCGAAAACCATAAACACACAGTTTTAAGAGACTACCTAAAACTAACCCACAAAGCTAAAAAATCTTTAAAAAAAAACTAGAAAACATGTAAAACAAAGGAATTACTTAATTTAAGCTAAAAAAGGACTAATCTAATTTACGTTGATTAAAAAGTCTATAAATTTGTTCAGTCATTTTTCTTCAGCATAACAGTTTCATAGAATTGAGTAATCATGGCTATTAATGGATGTAATATACTGGTGCAATAATTTAAAGTTGTTCAGTCAAAAAGATTCAGGTTTAAAACAGACAGATATGAATTTTATATTGGCACTGATCTGTTGAGACTTCATATTAAAAATGCTTCAGACATCTTAAGTCTAGCTTAAGCGGAAGTCTATCTCTTCATCAAAAGCAAGGTTTAAGCCAGTGGTCAATACCTCAGCCAAGCCAGAACAATGATTTTTAAAGAGGTGTGAAAATTAATTTTTAATGCATGTCACGCCGGATTTGGACCTCTTCTGATACACTGGATACACATCACCATCAGTCATTAAACATGTTTTTGACGTACTTCTAATAGGCATGCAAAAAAAGGGTTAAATACAAACGTGCATATAAATATATTACAAGAAAAGAGTTTAATGTGAGTGCTTAATCTAAAATTTAAAAAATATATATATAAAACTATATTAGAAGAAAAACTCGACAAAATTTAAGCGCAATTAACTGTTAAAATTTTTATTTAATGTCTAATTACACTAAAGCACCGTTTATACATCTTTCAAAACGCCATCCAAAAAAATACGGCAATACTCATCTTCAAGAAATAACCCTTTTTCCGCAAGATATACCATCGACCGCAAGACATACCAGACTCTTAGAGTCTAGAAGAACGCAGACGTACAAAAAAGGTCGAAATTGTGATGAGACTACATCCTATCCCTGGCCACATGTGCAAAAGGTATGTTCAAGAGGGGGGAGGGAACGATTGCGAATATAACAAGGACTAAATGGTCATCATCCAGCCGCTTTAATAAAACTCTGGCGAAATTTAACCGCCCCTTTAATCCAAACATCTAATGAAGATTTTCTGTGTGGCCACACTTACATGAACACAGCAATTTATTCCTCATGGCTGACAAAACAGTTGCACACTTAGCACAGATTTTGACTCAGTTCTTAGTGTAGTGCAGGGTTCGCAGGTTCAATCACCCCGGTATTACCGAACTGCGCGATTTTTTTTTTTAATACCTTTCCAAATTGAAACTGGCACTGATAAACCATGCTTCGTAAATGTTGAGGCCAATAAGGTAACCGTGATCACCGAATATAACATTATTTCAGTAAAAGACTTCACAATTAGTTTTGAACAACCACCGAAAAGTCAAATTAGACATCAAGAAGAAGGATAGCTTTAAATAGTAATGACCACAGTTTACTGCAATACCTGTATTTTTTTTTGTATCAATAGCAGTGCCGGAACTCTATTGTTAAACTTTGCAAACTATCATTTAAATTACACAAGTGTTATGATTGATGATAACACCAGTAAAGGTTCTCCCTCCCCAAATCCAACAACTATGGAAAAAGGCAAACAAAAACTTATAAATAAGTTTTTAAAAGAAAATTATAAAAATTAGAATTACCTTAAATATAATTCTTATTTTCCAAAAACTTTAAGAAATAATTGTGTGAGAACAGCAAACATATTAATACTGACGAAAACTCACATTCTTTATTTACACCAACATACGGTCATTATCACCAAAGATCTCCGCCCTCAACTTCCGAGTCCAATGCTCAACCTAACCTTTTTAACATGCTTTAATTTCAAAACTTCCACCTTCATCCAGTGTTAATCATTTTGGCAATCACATGTGGGGTTTTCTTTTTGAATATTTTGCTCTAACACTACTTTCAATCTGGACTTAGAACTTTTAAAAATTTTTAGAAGCTATCCTGCTTGTACTTTTGCTATGCAAATTATAATATTTTAGATGGTAAACCATTAGTTGGGTTATGCCCATCCTCAATCAATCTATCATTTTACTCAGTTTACAAACACTGTAATTCCACAAAAATGTAAATAATTGTGCTTTATATCTGCCCTAAAGGCACCACAAGAAAAAATAACAGCTCATGTCAATAAAGAAATGAACAAAAGAGCACAGGATTAAAATAATACACAAGAATAACATCAAGTACAGCAAGCGTCAGTAGTACATTTCTTACAGGCAATCACCATGATGAATTTACCGTAAATTTTCAAGAAATTAATTACATCTAGAAAAAGGGGGGGACTTTTTTTTTAATTTAAAAAGGTAAAAGAAGAGGGGAAAGGAAAAGTGTCATAAAAATGAAACTGAATTTCTTTAACGAGCACGCAACGTGAAGCTAAGAGTATCGCACTGAGTAACACCAATTAACATCAAGTTCATTTCGCAATAGCCTTGCATCGATGTTTATTTTTAACCTTGAAATGCTGAATGAAATTAACTCAACTCATTATGTTCTGACTTACCACGCAATTTACTTGAGAGTTTCACCGATTCTCGGCCAGGAAAAATTTCTCTTCGGAGTCAGCTAAAAGAAAGATAATATCAACTCTGTTATGGTTCTGACGTACGCCATACGAGTTGTGGAACCCCCCCCCCAAAAGAAAGAAAGAAAGAAAGAAAGAAATTTTTACAGCTAAAGATTGTTTAATTAAATGGCATTACAACAGTGGTTCCTAACATTTTCTATGATAAAATCCCTAGAAATGCTTGAATAGCATTCGCATTCTTTATAGAAATATCGCTCTTACAAAGTACATTGACCCCTAGCCTCCCCTCCAAAAAACTACTTCTTATCACTCATAACTTGCCACTCGAGGACACAAGTTTGACTTTGTTGCATCCCTCAGGCATTGTGCGCACGTTTACTACATTTCGCACCACTTATAAAGATAATACCACTCCTCTAAAATCCATTCACCTAAACAAAAGGAACTGGCACCCAGGAACCCAAAATCATTACCCCAGAAAACAAGGGTACCCCAAATTCAGAAATACCACAATATAAGAAATAAAGCGCTGTATAGGAAACAGCTATACAAAGAATAATACATACAAAACGGCACATAATTTTAAAATTTAAGGCATTTACGGAAAAAAAAAATCTGAAAGATTTCAGATTTTATATTACGCCTGAAATGGCGTTTTTTTAACGTTTTGTATGTTACCTTTATCAGAGCAGTAGCTATGGTTTTAGCGTCCGGGAACAATTGAAGATTTTTGGCTCATTTCTGTGTACCAAGAATGGAAACAGTTCCTTCTAAAATTTCGTAAAATCAATTTGGCGCCCCCTGGATGCTACGCCAGGGGAGCATATAAGCATTCTGTACCGCGCCACGCACATAAGGAAAAATTCCTCCTCATGATTGGATATGGCCTCCAATGACATCATTTCTCTACACTTAGGAATGTCTTGATTTTGCTTGGGCTCGGACGTACACCTCCACACTGTTTGTTTACATTTTAATAGTAGTACCTAAAACATTATTACGTGCGTTGTACTTTTCTTGCTATGAGATTATACTTCTTACAACACTATAGTGTGGTGAATTTAATATAAAAAATGTAGTGTTTCTTAACATAGAGAGAAAAAGTATTATTTCCTCTTGTGCTAACTCCGTAAATGTGTATTAAGTACAGTGATTTTTAATAAATGTACTCTTAATTTAAAACTCTTCATGTTGAAGGTGTGGGATTATTAATTCATTATTTCATGTTCATTATATATCCATTCTCTACAGATGCAATCTCCGAAAGCATGAGACAAATCAGTTTTCAAAAACGACGTCGGGAGCTAACACAGTAAATTCACAATATTTAGAATCAGTCTGAAAAAGTAAAATTTATTTTTGAAGTTAGACTAATTTAGATTTGGAACAGAGAAATAAGGATGCGTTTTTTAAATTGAATAATATTAGTTTATGAATTTTGCCCATTTTTTAATGTGTAACATCTTTTGTACCTTTGCGTAAAAATAGTTTTTGTCAGCGAAGGAAGTTTCTTTTCTTATACACGAGTATTAAATTCAGCGACAATACTAAATGCCCTTTTTTTTTCTTTCATTTAAGGCAACAGAATATCAGAAATTACATGGACATTAACATAGATATAACATAACATTTGCAAAGGAAATTTTCTGCAATGTGAAAAGAAGAGAATTCAACAAAACAAAATAATAAGGAATAAAATAATAATAATTAAAAAAGCACAATTAACTTTAAATTGTAAAAAAGCTTGTTTATAAAACAGTTATAAATCATCAATCTAATCCATAACTCAGTTAAAATATATATTAAAAAGTTAATAACCTAAGAAACAAGAGAACTTACATACCAAAGAAAAAATAATTACGGCTTAAATATTAATGCTTGTATTTTAAAATTGTATTCATCCAATATAATTTACGTCGCATTAATAAAAAAAACCAATTACGGGTGAAATATATTAATAAAATCGTTTATTGTGACTGCAAATGCAACATCTCATTAATTTAAATCACTTTGGGCAACAATATACTCAAAGAGAATTATGATATGATTAGGAAATGCAGAGAAAAACCTTTTTTCTCTCGTCCCTCCCACCGAAAACGGTGTCAGATTTCTTGATAATAAATAAATTGAAATCTTCAATGAATACGAATTAGGAAAGCAAATTTATTATTTTAATCATATCCGCATAAGATTAATTAGGTATCTCCATTGCGAATGACATTTACATGTGCTCAGCCAAATCATGAATGAAGGCTATCCATTCCAGAAGTTGCTTTCCCTTACACTTAACGATGAACGAAAAATATTCTTAACTTGAAAAACAAATGCTCAACATTAATTTGTTAAACATGTGCTTTGATAAGATAATTCAGATTTGTTTTAAGTACATCGGGTAAATGCAAATTACTAATTTTTAAATTTATTATATATACAATATGGAAAATTAAATTAATGAAAAGATACGGTCTTTAAATCTTTAATACTAGTTTTCAAACAATAAAAAAATAAATACTAATTTCCAAGCATACTTTAACTACATTCTTTAGTTATAACGGCAAAATGTTTCTTGCTGATTATTTAAATAAATTACATGTATATTTTTGATGAAAATTATCCTGAGTTACATATAATCAACTGAATTAAAATCTTTGAAGATATTTATTAAATTGCATCACTGCGATAGCTCACAAGCGCATAAGAATTGAATTCGGAGGCGTGCATGCTCACCACGAAGAACAAGCTAAAGTTTTTCTTTGTTTTTCAAATACAAATAACAATAAAAATAACCTTGAAAACACCCTACAAAGGACGGGATGGCACACTAACATAAAAGGTAAGCACTTTTTATTCTTCATTGATCCACACCCTACGGAAGCTGCACAAGTTTTCTTCCCTAAAGATGAGAAATTTTAAACAAAAAAATAACTATGGCAGTATTTAATTGAGTAGTAGTTTGTAAGCAATAGTTTGTATTAAATTTTTGAGCTATGTTGATTTAAAGAATACAAAAAGCAAGGCTAAGAACTCTTTAGTCTAATCTTTGCAACAAATTCTTCAATGTCATTTCTACTACATTTATTAATAATGCCCCAACATTATTATAAAAAAGATAAGTTTAAGATTAGGTTGCATTACAGAATATAAGCACGCTTATACGCTAAATATATTGGATAAATGAGTTTTGAGACATACATAAAAGTTTCAAGTAATTTCAGTCATTACAATGGGTATAACAGCCATCTAAGATAATTTATTTACGTAACTTTATATATAAATTACTGCTTTTCGAAAATGCTTGATTTTGAGCTACATGTTAAACAAAACGTGTTAAGTTATATAAAGTGGCACATTTTGTCCATCATCTAGCTTTGGGTAGGCAATCATAATACATTATAAAACGGATCTGAGCCTAATTGTGTTTTGTCAAAATAAAAGTCGTGCATTTCCTCGATCAGTACAAAAAGCAAACGCTGAACGGTTAGTTTCGCTTTTCGATTTCTTTCGAAAAAGCGAAAACCTTTTTGAGATGAAAGCGAGAAACCTTCTTCAGGGGGAAAAAAAAAAAAAACTAATACAGGGAATTAATTAAAAGCATTACAGGTACCATGAATTTGATTTATAATTAAAAAAACAAAGTCAAATCATTAAGAAATTTACTGCTTTTAAATCTTTTTGCTATTAAACAATTACAATTATACAGATGCGAGTTCTATTTACCAAATTTAAATAATAACAAAAAGAAAGCTGAACATCTGTAGTAACTCTCAGTGATATCGAAATAACAGTATATACATAAACATTTACTGCCGTGTATAATATGAAGAATAATATCAATTCAATATAATGTCCTGTCAATGCCCCCTCCTGACTGGATGTAATGTTCAAGGCGAGCAGAAAGCCTTCTATGTGGCGTCTCCAAATGCCTGTGGAAGCGTCGAAGTATGATCATACTACTGCTTGCTGTTCTCTAAATCAAACTGCATCCTTCAACCGCACTGCACACAATTCTGCCGATCTTCCGAGGCAACCACTCAGCGTTTATGACAGAATCTTCTAATGAAGGCTTTCACTGCCACAATCCGCAATTGCACCTGTCAACAGTCTATGCCAAGTGTCGGCAACCATTTTTTGGCTGCGGATCAATCAGGTCAGTGGTATTTTCATTTTAGAACGGTCTTTCTTGGCGAATAATAAGATAAATTTCATTGAGAAAATAATTACAATAAGCTTTAAACATAAAAATTAAACTTCTTATTATTATAAAAACAATGCAACTGCATGAATTTTTTCTCTTCGATATCAATGGTTCCTCTGATGCTGAACTTGTGAGGCCAATTTGGTCAGTCTGGCTTATAATTAGTCGTCTTAACAAAAGAATATGTACTGTTAAGAAGGAAAACTTCGCAGAAGCAGAAGTGGCTCCCTTCAAACGAAAAGGGAAACAACTGCGCATGCGTGAAATATCTGTCGCCAAAAAGCGCCAAAGCTCGAAGCTGAATGTCGAAGTTGGTTTGAACAGGTTCGACCGTTACGTTTAGCAAGAGTTTAAACAAAGAATAGGTTCTTTGGTTTCAAGTAGCGATATGGACAATGGAAGTTCAACAGCCAGTGAAAGTGAAACTTCACCTAATATTTCATCATTTCCGAGTTTAAATTACCGCGACAAGTCAAAGAACGATTCATCTTAACCCGTGTTCCTCAATTTCCTATACACGTCGCGGAGGGGGAAAATGTCGGCTAGGTACCAAAGAACCGGTACATCACAGAGGGGAAATTCTCGCCAACAGATTCCGTCGCCAAATCCCTTGGCGAATGTTCCCTTTTCTTTGTAGCGGCGTTGCAGACAAAGTGGTTTACATTACGTCTATGGAGCCTTTCCTTCTTTACATAGAGGTTCTTTGGTCTTAAGACGAATTCAAGCATCTGAATTTTCGGTAGTTAAGCTGCTCTTGCTCTTACTTAAATTACATATGTGAAAATATTTGCTCGCATCTATAAGCTGAATTGAATGAGGACAAAATGGCAAAGCCAATTTTGGGGAATTATGGATTATGGATCGACGTTGCCAAACTTACAAATTTTTCCTAGAAATAATGTTACATAAAAATGCATGTTCGCTGCTGCTACTTTTTAACCAAACAAAAATGTAACATTTATTATTTATTCTCGATTTACTTTTTAAGTATTCTTCAAATGCTTGTTCACATTACGTTTTATAATTTATTTTTATATATTGTTGCGAAAAATTCGGCGGTTGCGACTGTATGTAAGCTTTCCGGCATAGCACTAGGGTTGCCAGATTGGCGACTTTATCGCCTATTTGGCGACCAAATTGGCGATATCCCATGGTCCAATCGGGAATAATTTCCTGTCGAGATATTTCTCGAAACCTGTGGAACCTAAGGAAAAGCTATATAAACCCTTGCGTTTCTGAGAGCCAGAGTGTGATTAGTTGTGAGAAGTGTGAGAATTGTGAATTATGAGAATAGCTGCTTACTGTGAGTGCTAAGCTACGCGAGAGTTTTGTGAACGGAAAGCGATCGGGATAGTGCTTTGCCGTGAAGCTACCTTTACAGTATAGCTTGACAGTGTATTGGTGATTGTTCCACGGTGTTTATTATAAGTTAGTGTTGCCGTGAAGCTACCTTTACAGTTACAGCCTGAAGCTGTGTTGCTGATTGTTTCAGCGTATTTATTGTAGATTTCCGACGCTTTTAAAGGTAATTTTGGAACTGTGCTGTAAATAGTGATTCTTGTAAATAAATTGTGCTTTTTATTGTTCTGCATCGTGTTTTCATCGGATACTCTCAAATCCATGAACCCGTATAACGCAACAATATTATACTTCTCTTTCTTTTCAAAATTCAAGTGGGTCACTAGATATTATGAAATGAATTACACTCGGTGACCAAGGATCATAGGTTGCCGTTGCTTACTTACCACGCAGCTGAGTTTGCTGTAACGCCTGTTATATGACTATCAGCATTTCTACTCAATTGGTGGAGCATTCTATTGTCGGTAGGCAAAAATCTCTATAGAATATTAAAATTTGTATTTTAACTTATAAAGTTACTTCGGAAGATGGGTATGTGTGACTTGTGGTTATTAATAAGACCCTGTCAAGACTTTGAATGCACTGAATGAAGATTTTAGCAGTGTTTTATGCATTGTGATTCTGAGTTTATAGAGAATGTTTACAGAGATGTCAGCGGTAACTAGGATATAAGAAGTTATTCTGATGCATTATGCTGAACAATATCAACTGGGTATATCAATGTACATCATATGTGATGTTCACATATTTGCAGAGTTCTTGTGTAATATTTACTTGTTACATTTATAGTAGTCACTTGTATTATTCGCTTATTTACGGTTCGCTTACAATTCGCTTATGTAGTCTGCCTGATAACTGAAAGTGACGCTGAGAAATACAAATCAGTGTGTAGAGTTGGAAATTTATGAACTGAATTTTTTTAAATTTCAGATGGCTTTTAGATTTTTGCAATTCATTGCCAGGTAGTCTATGAGAGTTTTAAATTTATTTCATAGAAGCTTACTCTTTGAGTTATTTCAGCTATACTTGGGCATTTTCAGCTGTATACGGCCGGAAATGTAGGTCTTTGGGCTGCTGTGGCTTGGTCCATGACACATTAATTAATTAATGACATCTGACTCCTCGCTCTTTGGGATATTGGTACGGCACACATGCGCACGTGTATTCTTGCAGAGATGCCAACTCAAATTAAATAAAATATGCATCACCCTATACATAAACCTTTTGCACTCGGTTGTCCCCTCTAAGGAGGACATAGATATGAGGATAGCAATCGGATTTCCCCTCTCAGACGACATTATAAAGTTTATTATTGATTACACATAAACAACTTACATCAGCCCAACCTTTTGAAATATGCATCTTTCTTAAAATTTTCTGTTGAAATGGCACATAATAAATATCAAATCAAAATACAATTCATATATATCGAAATATATTTTTCAAAAAAGTACCAGCCGGTGTTATCTCAAAAGAGAACGTCTGAAGTTCATTGTTGGTACGGTCTAAACTCTGTTCTAAAGAAAGGGATAAAAAGCACTTTCTTAAGATAAAGGGATTTAAGTGTGGGACAAAGTGAAGTAGATTTATTTATATTCTCCGCAGGGTATAGTATAAAAAAGTAGCTACGCAAGTCTATGAGTATAGTTTAAAATAAGCAAATTCAAAACTAAACGCATTTTGTGTTAAAGTAGATTCATACAGATCGAAGTCTGCCCTATACTTAATATTTTCCAAGAATTTCATTATGTAATTTCATGATTCATAATCTACATTTTGGGAAACAAGTGTCTTCGATTGCTGATCAGTCACCCACGAGAAGGTTTCGAATGCAAAGAATTAAAAGACAAAGAACAGAACGGAGAAAGGCTACACTTTGAGAAACGGCTATTTGCCAACGTTTCGCAGAATCTGATAGGTATAAACGGAGTTTTTCACTCCGGTATTTAAAGTAGAGAAGAACCATATCCCTCATCAAAATTAATGCGTGAAATCTAAATTGAAATATTATAATGTTTATGCCAGGGTGTAATGAAAACATATTCTGATTCGTGTTAAGTTTTTTTTTTTTTTTCCTCTTGTAAGTATTAAAATGGATATTTATAAAATAAGTAAACGATACAAAACGTATTACGTTTATAATCATTGTTACGTTCACTTGTCTTAAAATATATTTATGTACAGAATTTATATTAATGCGCTGACTGAAAACACTTTTGTTTCAACAACAACTAAAGATAAATACTTCATTTTAAGGGTGTAGTCAAGACTCCTTCCAAACTCGCAATCAGAATGTTGTTACTAATGTTCTATGCATATGCCATCATTTTAAGTTATGATCCATTTTCATCAAATTCTGAGAATTAAGAATTTGAGATATTTATTCTTAATATCTAAGTATCTAATATTTGAGATATCTAAGTACGTACTAAAAGTGTAATTGAATATTCGACAAGGTTAACACTAGAGAATTTCAGGTCCAATAATTCACGTATCCGTGCTTTCAGATGAAATGTTCTTGAAAATTTATAACATGGTGAAATAAGAGTTTTTTCAAAGCCATTTCGATCCCAAGCACAAATAAACCTAGGCAGAATTAGGACTAATATTCCGTATCTGTGAAGTGTTTGGATAGGAAATGCGATTATCATTTTTCTGTTGTTCTTTCAAATTGTTTACGTCATACTACAGAGTTACAATTGCTTCCCATTGTTCTTTATCGGTAATCTTTAAAAGATTTAAAAGATTTAAAATCTTTTTTTTTGTATAGTATATGAAACAAGTTCTTACTCACGCTACATATGAAAAAAGACGCGATGAAAATTAATAACTTATAACTTCATAGTAAAATAGCTTCGTAAATTTGTAAAATTATTAATTTATAAAGTGGAAGTATTTAATAAAGGTTATTTATTTAAAAAAATTAATTAAACTGATAACTTTCAGAAACAATTCTTTCGGTTCCAGATGTTTTCTTCTGACTCTACATCACAGGCACATCATTCACAAATTTCTTCACAGAATGAAAAAAAGGGAAGTGGATGGAATGTAATTGCATCTTTGATAAATATCCTTCTGTTTCAGCAACTTGAAATGTCCTCCAGTGGCCGAGCTAGTAATTCGTCCCGGGTTCGAACCTTAGCGAACGAGCCAATTGTATAGGCATGGTGATTTTCTCTATATACACTCACGTTTGTGAAAATTGCAACACCATGAAGGACTTACGCGAGTGAGCTGAAATTTTCAGGAAATGCAAAGTAGCGCATGATATGCAAATGATTAGAATTGCAAATCCGTAGCGCATGCGTATGATGAGCAGCGCCCTCTGAACGGCTGATGGATCCGAATAAATAGACGGCTGTAGCGAGGCGTGTATGGTTATCGGTGGTTATCTGCTAGTGGTAAACGTTAACTCAATCTGTACTTATGCCTCGTCGACGAAAGAGAGCGAGATTTGAACAACTTACAGAGTTTGAACGAGGGAGAATCATCGGCCTTCGTGAAGCTGGATTGTCGTATCGTGCAGTAGCCTCTCGTGTGCAGCGTAACAGCAGCACAGTGATGCGCGTTTGGAAGCAGTGGACGGACGAGTGTCGGACAACTCGGAAATCCGGGAGTGGACCCCGAAATGTGACGTCAGCTCGCGATGATAGACACCTGGTCCGCATGGCGCGGACGGACCGTACAGCTTCCTCTAGACAATTGGCAGCACTGTGGTCAATAGCTACAGGTGTTTCATTGTGTGCTTCATCAATTCGTAGACGTCTGCTGCAGTGTGGACTGCGCGCACGGACTCCTTTATACAGGATCCCCCTAACGCACGACCATCGCCGCCTGCGGCTACAATGGGCCAATCAGCATAGAGACTGGCGTGCTGATTGGCAGCATGTCGTGTTTTCTGACGAATCCCGCTTTAATTTGTGGTACCATGATGGCCGCATTCGTGTCAGACGCTATGCCGGTGAACGCCACCTTCCGGAGTGCATTATCGAACGCCACAGTGGACGAACACCCGGAGTTATGGTCTGGGGCGCCATAGCATATCATAGACGATCTCAATTGCTACGAATTGTGGGCAATCTGAACAGCAACCGGTATATCCGTGAAGTTCTACAGCCCGAAGCTGTTCCCTTCCTTCAAAGCTTGCCAGGCGCTGTATTTCAACAGGACAATGCCCGCCCTCATACTGCTCGGATTGTTAAATCCTTCTTTGCAGCGCAGCAGGTACAGCTTCTTCCTTGGCCTGCGTGTTCCCCGGATATGTCGCCAATTGAACATGTGTGGGATGTCATTGGTCGGCGTCTTGCTCGTGATCCTCGTCCTGTTGCGTCTGCAGACGAACTTTGGGTACGCGTACAAACGATATGGAATGCTCTTCCTCAGTCAGACATTCAAACTTTGTTTGACTCCATGCCACGTCGTGTAGCAGCACTTATTGCGGCGCATGGTGGCCACACAAAATACTGATTCTGATCTCTTGTTCTTGTTTGTTTGCTTTGAACATTTAATCATTTATTTGTACCACTACCACTCAACTGTGTATTAAATTGCATTCAATTATGACGATTCCTTCTTGGTGTTGCAATTTTCACAAACGTGAGTGTAGTAAATGCAGGCCAATTTATTCCCTTAAAATGTCTTCCACGAAAGGCATCCGCTTTCTTAAGCAAATAACATAGTGTGCTTTGTCATATTCAACAAAATACATTGGCAGTTTGAAAAAAAAAGTAATAAATGTCATGAAACTACCAATACCTGAAATTACTTAATTAAGCATTTCGTATTTACATATGCTATATATAATACTTGCAGTTCTCATTTCTTATTTTGGCTCAGGTGATGCTTGATTACACAGATCTGACACTTTTAGCGAGACTATACTAGTCACCGTGCCACCCAGATGGTATAGTGGTTAGGGGAGCCTATTGCGGCATCGAAAGATCCGGATTCGAATCCCGGAGAAGGCATGGTTGTAAGCCGTCCGTCTCTTCACAGGAGGCAACGGTGGCCGCCTGTTCGATGCTTCCACAATAAAATGGCCAGCACCTCTGGCTTTAGGAGTGGCTAATGCTCAACAGACAAGTGCCCACCATTGAATGAGGGGGGGGGAGTCATTGTTACGCTAAGCAAAAATTTAGGAATAGAAAAATAAGAAAACGTTCACGTTATTCCTGGCATTTATAGCATTTACAGTCGAGCCTCTCTGTGACAAACTTCAAGGGATCTGAAGTTTCGATCGCTCTACCCGATCCGATGAGAGATATGGATTATCTCTCAAAAACATGTAAAATTGAATGATGAATAAAGGAAAAAACAGAACAAACGAAGTGAATAACAAATCTAATTTTAAAAAAAACGTATTCAGATCTATGCCATAGTTATTAAATATGATATTCGTTCTTCCCCACTCTCTCCAATGTGCCGTCAAATTACAGATTCTTTGAATGCCGAACCATTTCAAAAATTCTTCTCCAACATCTCTAAACTGAATCTTTCTCAAATTTTACATCGTATCCAATTTTTTCCCATGAGCAGAAATTACACAGTTTTGGTCTGTTTCATATGTACATTTGGATAAACTGCATTTCTGGAAAATATCGATTTTCCTGCAGTCATTTTGTATTTTTCGAATAATATTCACTTCATTTTCAGTGAAGAAGCATTGCATTAATAGCTGACCATGAAGATGAATTTTTGACACACATCAACAGAAACAGAGTACAGAGAACTTTGTCAAAGATTATGTGAGAATTTTCTCTGTTCTAGAAAATATGAAAGAGGAAGACAGTTTTGTCACCGTAGTGTCTTATCCGACGTCTACTGAGAGTATAACCATTCCCCCCAAGATATGAATAGTTAAAAAGTAAAGATTCAATAAATGATAAATACATAATGATCTGAACAGATAATTCTCAAAATCTCATTTATTACTGCTAGTAACATCTTTATAAAAATATTCTATGCCTTGCAAAAGACCTAAAATCTGCAAAACCTTCGCTCGAAGGACAGAATATGAAAAGCATTCATATTCAAACAAAACAAACCGATAAGGATCAAAACTTTTCATCTATTAACAGAAGAAACAACTAGAAAACGCCAAGCACATAAGATCCACTACTTCCTTTCACCTGAATAGCGGCAACTTTAAAATTTCGATCATGACATCAGCTTTGAATTGAAGTCTCTCTCACAGTTCAAACAAAGAATTTGAATGGAATCAGAGAACACATCACGTTTTTGGTTCAAAAAACATGCACACCATACAGTGGTCTAAGATATAACTAGTGTATCCTCGTCCTTCTGCAGCTGGATGTCACACCTATCTCGCATAACCTTTGTATAGAACACAGAGAAATGTAGGGGGTGAAGACAAAAGAAAAATAGAATACAGGTGTTTTGCTTTGTAGTTGGAATGTGGATCCTAATATTCTAAACACGGATGATTTTAATAGTCAGTAATTTTTTTGGTTCAAACTTACAGAAATTCTGGAAAAAAATAAAAAATACAAAAAACGTTTCAATCCAAGATATCCATACACTTCGTTACATCTGATTTTCATACTTTTCGAAGTTCGCTATAACAATACAAAATAACATTTTTAACAGTTTCCAATACAGTTGTATCGGAAAAATAGAATGGAAATTATACAGTTGTATTGGAAACTGGAGAGGACCAAAAGGTTCGTCCGTTATATCCGAGAGTTCGTTACGGCGGGGTTCAATTGTAATTTGAATTAAAACATAGAAAGCAATTGCATTAACTTGAAACAGATTAATCTTGAATCGTAGCAATGTGCTACTAAAGACGGCTATCATAAAAAAAAAGTGTAAGTACATTAATTCCCTTTAAAATAACATAGAGAAGGTCAAATAAAAATATATATTTATGCACTAATACAGCGATTTATTCCAGCAGACTGGTAATGAGAATTTACCAAATATTTTTACACGAAGTCACAATTTTCAGACATATCACATCCAGCTAAAAAACTTCCGATATGTGAAAGCAGAGTCAACAATTCCTGAGAACAGAATTACTCTTGAAGCTAGCATGTTGATTTGCCATCTTTTGGATACGATTTTCACACGGTGAACTAAGGTCTTTTACAAGACATGCTCTAGCTAACTACCTACCTCAGTCAAGAAAAGTCATAATAAACAATCCCTACTTTCCATGCTACAAAAAAAAAACTGTGGATGACTTAACAAGCAGGTGAGATCACTTAAATATTTCAACCTAAAAACGATCCAAAGAATTCTCACACCAAACAATAGCACATAATTATCTTTTACACAGCTGCTGAACAATTACGGCTTTTGTTTTTAGGTGGATAAGCTGCCCTATACGTCCGCATAATGACAGCATTATTGCTTAGTTTGACACCAAATAAAAAACATACTGCTTATCACCTTTAAAAGCATTACTAATTTTTCCTTGCTTTATGGTCTTCTTTAAGGATATGTTACGTTAAATAGTATTTAGTACATTTACACATTATCAAGTTCTTCGTATTATCATACAATGTCAATACTTTAAACCAAATACGTGCAATTTTGAGCAGAATACATTAGCTTAAATGACAGTATAGGGATAAAAACTTATTGTTCGCTACATGGTGGCGAAACTTATTAACATCAGAGTTTCAGAATGAATTTTATATGTTTCTAATATTAAATTAACATATAAAAATAATGTATATTAAACTAATTGCATTAAAATACTACTTAGATTCATTTTTGCTTAATTTTAAACTGTATTTTGTAACAATGGTTTAAATTATAATACGTTAATCACAGTATTAATTATCCACATTCATTTTAAGTATACGAAAATTAGCTTGAAAAGACCGCGAACTTATTGGCTAAGACAATACACGATGGCTACTTGACTTACAAAGAAGTTTCTAACCTTGAACTCAGGTTCGACTCCAGCATTTTTGGCGCCCATTAGGCGATCAGTACATTCGAAGCTCCATATAAATTAAACATATTAATATTTCATATCATTATACATATTTAGTTAATTACTAAAATTATGCAACGTTTTTAACAATTTCAGTCTATTATAAAAGCAACCTATTATACACTGCAAGACAATTGCTAAGGACGGACAACATTATCACCGAAGCACCGCAAAATGAAAGGAAGCAAAATGTGGAAAATTACAATAAGTGCTGGATATAGTAAGAAGAAATGTACGTATGCAAATTTTCATTTTCGCCTGTTCATCATGTGATAGCGCTGATAAAAGATTTAAAGGATTTGACGCATGAGGACAGTTGTTGTAGTGAAAATTTTACGAGAAAGACTTTACTGACGATCTTGGAAGTTACGGTGTATCTTAACGACATCATTTAGATTATAGAGTGGCTGTATCATATTGGAAAAATCGATGAAGGGGAAGAAATAACAGATGATGCCATGAAGCTCGACGTTGCCAATATCATTGTTTCACGGCAGTGGGAAGTATTTTAAACAACTAGAACGTGTAGCCAGCGTTACAAAGGATGCCAGTTAGACATAAGATGTCTGTATAAGACAGGTACATTAATTCTACCGGCAAAAAGAACGGGCGCAACACAGCTCAGCAGGTGACGAATAAGTTTATTGCTGCCATAAGACGACGGATCTCCCGAAATACTGTAGCCAGACGTTTGTGAGAAGGAGGAACATACATCTTCAGACTTTTATGTGTTCCATTGTCCAGACAGCAGCGTATCGCCCGTTTGTAATGGTGTAGGGAGCATTGCAGATAGACTGAACAGGACTAGGCCTGTGTACTATTCTTAGACGAGAAAAGGTTCAGTCTGTTACCGGATTCTAGACACCAACTGATCTGGCGTGAGATTGGTAGGGTTCTAACAACTAAATGGGGAGGAACCTAATGAACAGCTAAGCGAATATTTGCTTTAGTTCAGGAACAGTTGTAGTAAACTCGAGAAGGGTTAATTACTCTTTATTGCTCAAAATAAGAATTACAGATGGCCCCTTTCTCAGGGGGTACAGCAAAGCCTCCAATTTGGCTTAAACTCAAAATAATAAGAACTGAAACTTAACTGATGCTTAACTAAAGAGATATAGCCGAAGCTATCAAAATTCTAAGTAGTTGGCCTCTACATATCGATTAAGCTAGCGAAGCTATTAAGGACTTGTAATACGGCCGAGCATAGTAACAGCTCAGAGCATGGGTGGCCAACGTTTTCGGGAAGAGTGCCACTATCTGCAAAAATAAAGTTACGCGTGACACTTCCAAATTTTCCAATCTACTAAAAAAAAATATATAAAAGTGAAAAAATGTTATTTATAGGCTGATTACGGGATTTTTACGCAAATAGCACATTTTTTTATGTATTTCTGAATAGTGGAAACTAGGATTTTTTTCTTAGTAAACATTTTTAAAGGTTCAATCAGTTAGGTTATGTATAAACTAAAAATGAATAATTTGAAACATTTAATTCTAAATAACTATTAAACAGTCAGTACTTAATGCAGTTTTTGAACATGAAGTTTTTTTTTTAACCAAGCATCTACGTTAAGATTAGTTCTTGAAGATGCTAGTGAAATTGGGCGTTTTAGATGCATATCAGTTAATCCTGAATGATATTTTTACTTTATTATATTCATAATAAAAATCTTTTGTTCACAAACGTATGTTGATCCAAACCTACAACAATATCTGACAGCCAAATCATGTAAATTTTGGGAAATTGCTTGTTTCAAGTCCCTTGTATTTGCTTTTCAATGTAGTATGCAGATGTAGATCAATAATTTCGATTTGCATTTTAATTGGATAACAATTTACGTCTTCTAGAGAAATTGAAAAAGGATATGTAAAAACATCAGCATTTTTTTATCATCTTGAAAATCACGAAACCCAGCATTGTATGAATCATGCAAAATGGATATTAAATTTTTAAATCTGTCATAGGTCGGAGTATTATTGACTTTAGTAGCTACTTCCTGCATTAATATGACAGTAATATGACTGTGTTTTGGTAGCTAATTCCTGGATTAATGTGAAATGTGTTACACTTTTTTTCTCCGAAATTGAGGCAAGCTAACACTTGTTCACAAAAGAAGATATATGACCAACTAGGGTACGAAAAATACAATCTTTTCCCTGTAATCCACAATTTAAATTACTTAAATGACACATAATATCGATGAGAAAAGCTAAGTCCCATAACTAATCTTCATTTTTGAACAGCAAGCACTCACTGGGCAGATTATTTTTTATTATGTTATCTTTGTTCCTGTGCATTCCACTTCTGTATGTTGCTGAACTTTGAGAATAGCCGGAGTGTTGCTGTAGTGAAACAACCTTAAGCTAAAATTCAAAGAATTAAAAAATTATATTTATTCTAATGTGTTTATGTGTGTATCTAACGACGGAGTGGATGTAGGCGATATTATTGTTCTTTCAAATCTTTTCCTTTTTCAGTAATGTTTTCGCGTGCCACTGTTAAAATACCACCGTGCCACACTGTGGCACGCGTACCGCGGGTTGGCCATCCCTGGCTTAAGAGTCGTAGCCAAAAGGCAAACACTCGCTAGTCAGAAACTCTGAGGCTCTATCTCGAAGTCAGTAGAACTTCCGACTTAAATACTACTCTTACTCATTTACATTAACCGCGATTCTAAAAGCATATTCTGGTAGGAAATTGTAAGCTGAAATTAGGATGGACATGAAAGTTGCTAAAACTAAAGATAACACTTAAAAACTTAGGATAAACCTTACAAGACTCACTGACTATGTACACAAAAGTGTTGCTTCGCGTATCGCCGTCCACGGTGGTCTTACAACTACTGAGCCGACGCTGTTCCCGCTCTGCATTATGCATATCATTTCGAAATACAGATCGCTTATTGTTCGTTGATCTCTCTGTCTGCTGAGTTTCATCACTTTCTGGCCACTCTTTCTTGGTAAGTTTAAATCTATAGAATGATATTCATTCTATTTATCTCTTTCTTCTATATGTATAGAAGAATGTATCGACAAATTTTATTTCTAAAAGAAGTTTTGTCTGTAAATAAGAAAGCACTTACAATAATTTGACTATAAAACCTTAACTGAAAAACTTTTCGTTACAAAATCTTCAGAAAATTCATTTTAGAAGTTAATTTTTAACTTACTGCTGCCTTGTTTAACTTCGACTACTTATTCCCTTTTGCAGACTTGTATATCATAGTAGCACGAAAAGAACAAAACTATCAATCCATCTGTCACACCATTGGCAGTGGAAAACGATTCGAAAAGGCTCCTGAATTTTTTCTCTCATTTATTTCCTTAGTATCAAAAAAAAAAAAAAACTCTCTGAAATGTTTCGAAGTTTAAAGAACGCTTAACAAGTTTTAAGGTTTTTACGATATCGCTGACCTCACAGTCTACCCCAGTGTGGTTTTACACTCACTCCTAGTACTTTGTTAATGTCTTTTTAGCCTTTATCATTAAGCATCATTTTCTTCGCTCTTACGCCATATAGAGTTTAACAGCAAAATTACAAAAATTCTAAAAGCAGGATAGCAATATACACTGGTGTGCAAAAATTAAGGACGAAGTCGAAAAATTAGCATATCAGCTGAACGAAGAGGCAGAGCGGACAGAAAGACCAATCAGGAGATTAAGTAAGGTGATATACGGTATCACATGCGCAGATATGCAGGTAGACGTAATGGGGGAGTGTCTGAGTAGTATAAAGCACGTTGTCGGTGTAAGATCAGTATTTCTGGCAAAGAGATTGCACGCCGTATAGCAGTTAAAATCACACCGAGTTGCTGCCTCAGCGAGAAATGGCGAATAATCAATCTGTTAGACGACATCTGGATGCTTTTACCCGAGGTCGAATCATTGGGAAGTTGGAGGAAGGCCGCAGTGTGACAAGTGTGGCTGCAGAGTTCGGAATTGCTCACAGCATCGTTTCACGACTTTGGAGACAATTTCAAACTACAGGAACAGCTATCCGGGGGTTTAGTAGTGGTCGTCCACGAGGAACCACACCCGCAGATGACCGGTATATTGCCTTACAGGCCAGAAGAAACAGGCGGCAGACAGCGGGAGAAATCGCTAGACACACGACACAGGCGACTGGACGACCGATATCGCGTTTTACCGTGGCCAGAAGACTGCACGGTGGTGGTCTGTTTGCACGACGCCCTGTACGGTGTGTACCTCTAACGCCTGCCCATCGGAGAAGGCGTTCTCTGTGGTGCCGGGAACACCGGAATTGGAGAGACAATGAATGGGGACGAGTACTCTTTACAGATGAGAGCAGATTCAGTCTGAGTAGCGATTCTCATCGCATACTCATCTGGAGAGAGCGGGGAAGCCGCAATCATCCCTCGAACATCATTGAAAGGGACAGGTATGGAGGTGGCGGTGTTCTCGTTTGGGGAGGCATCATGCTTGGTAGTCGTACAGACCTTCACATCTTCGACGCAGGTTCAGTCAACGGGACCCGTTATTGTAACGAGATTCTTCTTCCATATGTGCGTCTTTTTAGAGGCGCTATGGGTCCGCAGTTCCTTTTCATGGACGACAATGCACCATGTCATCGCACAGTAGCTGCCGAACAGCTCTTAGAGAGTGAGGATATTGAACGTATGGATTGGCCGGCACGATCTCCGGATCTCAATCCCATCGAGCATGTATGGGATTTTCTAGGCAGACGCTTGGCAGCTCGTACCTTACCACCAGTAACGATTCCGGAGCTTCGATTGGCGCTGCAAGACGAATGGGCAGCAATGCCTCAACAACTCATTGACACCCTCATTCTCAGCATGGGCAGACGCTGTGAAACCTGCCTAGCAGTCAGGGGAGATCATATCCCCTATTAAAGACCGAATGTTTCTTGCTGGACACCCATCACAGGGATGTTTCGGCCTTCAGTCGCATTGCGCTCCATGCTACTTTTTCAATAAAGCTTCTTTTTATCCCTCTAATTTCTCTTTTAGTAAGTATTGCTTACATTACTCATGTCCTTACGTATTGGGGATCTTACGGTATTAAATGTGTTGATTTGGAAAGCTTTTGTACAAAGTTGTATAGAAAAAACCGTCTTGTCCGTAATTTTTGCACACCAGTGTACGTTTAGAATTCCTGATGCAACGTTAAGCGTGTTGGCATACATATTTCTATTTTCTTCACTCTTTTCTCAGTTCATGATATCAATGTTCAGTTTTCTTACTAAGATGGCTTTACAAAATATTTATTTATAAAATATCTCGTTCTTAGCGCTAACACCACATAAAATTCGATTCAACAGCAAAGTCACAAAAAACTCGTCAGTTAAATCTGTACTGATACAGATTAAAAATAAAGAGTAATAAAGCAAAATAAGTAATGAAAACAAAAAGTCTGAAAGCTTTCAGATTTTATAATACGCCCAAAGTTTTTTTATTATTATTATTTTATTTACTTACATACACATACACGTTTTGAGAGTATTTTGGTTAACGCCCCTTTGGGATAAAAATATTTAAAAACAGCATATCTTTAGAATTCTTGATAGACAGTCTCGCGTGCTGGAGATAAAATATTTTATTCCGTACAGTTTTGCCACTGCTTGCTTTGAAATCGTTGAGTTTGTTAATCAAAAATTCATAAAAAGTTTTACAAAATATGAAACAGAGAAAGAAACAAATTCGAAATTTAAAATTCGGGCTTCCAGGTGCCTATGTTCGGGTGGAGGGCTAAGTTATTCAAAATTTGATGGCTCTAGGTACCGTTGTTTTTCTACAATGCGAGAAACATCCATATATTCATGCAGATGCTTCAATGCTGGCAACAATTTGAAAAGTGATACAATGCATTTAAATATTTCGAAGCAAAATGCCGTTTCGATTTCGACCGCTTCTGCCATGAGGGGCTCATCTTCAACCTCATCAACCTGGGCATTCACAAAGAAATGATCCTTCTATCTTCTCCTTCATCCAACACCGAACCTTCTACGTTGCGAAAGGCAACGAAACTTCAGATTCAAGATCCATACGCTCAAGCGTCCCGCAAGGAAGTATCCTTAGCGCGGTGCTCTATCTGTTCTACAATCTCGGACTTCCTGGATTACTCTTACTTGCATGCTACGCCGATGATAGGCTATTAACTCTCTTAAAGTTAATCAAGCTAGATCCAAACTCCAAGAATATGTTTACTCAGTCGAAGACTGGTGCACTAATAGGACAGTCAAGAAAAATGCAAGCAAATCTCAACTTCAAATTCTTAGTAAGACCAAAAAACGAAGTATAAATTATAACAACTTACTCCTATTCAAAGAGCCTGTACCCATAGTGAATGAAGCAAAGTACAATTCTCGCCCCCACCCCCAATCGCGTTCTACTGAGTACATACATCTCCCGTTCTACTGGGCCGATTGACGAAATTCAAATTGCGTTTTTCATGTCTCGAAAGAGCAACTTAGGACATATATTAGATTTATATATAGCATCATTCTAACATAGGTACTTTGACACAAAATCGGAGTTTTTCTGAAATGACATGCCAATTTTTTTCCATATTTGCATTTTACGACTCAAATTATGCCAAATGCCAAATTTTGTAAAAATCACAAGAGTAGTTTTTAAAAAATTGGCTCTAAAAATTCTAGCTTGTCTGTGTTAATTGAATTTGATATATATTTATTAATCTCTGTATTTTTATTAAATTTACTTGAGATTCTTTCTTCCAGAATTCGAAATTTAGGCTTAATCCAAATATTCGCAAATTTTTTATGATTTATTTTTAAATATTTTTTATAAATTTTTCGAAAAAATTTTTGTTACAAAATTTTTAACATCGTTTTAAAGTAGATGTATTTCTAGGCACACCTGCAAAAAAATAGTTTTTTATTCAAAATACAAGAATTTACATATTGGAGCGTCCTGAAATTTGGCACCTCGTTTTTGAACGATAATAACGCCAAATGTGGTTTACGCACTTTGTTAAAATCATTTGAAAATATGAACGATGACTTTTTCCCCTCTCGTCTGCAATAAAAAAAAGGAAAATAGGTTTGCTATAAATTAAGAAGTTCGCCAAGTAAATTTTTCTTGGCGAAAATTGAAAAAAATACACCAAGATAAACTTTTGAATTTCTCCATAAATTTTGCACCAAATTTTACAAAATTTAATATTGAGATATAATTTGAGTCGTAGAATCGAAATATGGAAAAAAATTGGCATGTTATTTCAGAAAAAGTCCGATTTTGTAGCAAAATACCCATGTTAGAATGATGCTATATACAAATCTAATATATGCCTTAAGTCCTGCTTTTGAGACATGAAAAACGCAATTCGAATTTCGTCAATCGGCACAGTACCACGGGAGAACTGTCCCCCCTCCCACACAGTGCACCTTGGGATCATCATAAATCGAAATCTTTCTTGGTTTAATCATACCTATCAAAAGCGTTAGAAATAAAGCAACTGGCACCATGAACCGACTTTTGTTTTCTCTTATGTGGTAAATATTCCAGTATTAGTCTACGTACGAAAAGAAAAATATATACAGTGTGAATACAGGCAGTACAATGATATAATAGAATAATACAAGCAGTACAAACAGTGATTTCGGCAATTTCTTATTTGCGTATTATAACAGATGCAAAATATACATTGCCTACAAATAAAAATTTTAAGTTAAATCTTGGAAGTGAAAGTTATTTCTCAGTAATCATTTCAGAAATCATAAATGACTTTTTCCTGCAACTTGTCTTAGAAACATTTATCATGGTATACGTTAGAATAAATTAATGTCACTTTTGCATAATGAAACTCGGCAGCGTCAAAAACAAACGAGCGCCAAACGATATATTGGGGGACAAAGGATGCTACTTTTGTTTTTGATGCAGACATCTAAAAAGATTTTGTACTTGCGTTGTACGTAAGCCTAAGATTTTCTTTTTCAGCCATGTCACCTTCGTTTTTTGGAATATACTCCTGACATTATTGCCTAATAAGTAAGCCTGAAGATATTTAAAACTTATAAATGAGTCGCTTTGTAAGTTCTTTTTTCATCATTTTAATTTAAATGTTTATGAAGACTGTTTTTGATTTGTGTTCTACTTGAGTTAAGTGAACTCTCTAACTTGTTAAATAAGGATTTTTAGTTATTCTAACTTATGATTATTTAATAAAACTCTATTAAATAGAGGATAATGTACTTAAAAGCTTTAGCTGTGATAAATGCCCGACATATCAGTATAACAAGTTAATATCTAACAGAAGTACAATGAAGTCATGTGGAGTCTACATCTGATTTTTACTTTTAAAGCAATAAACAACATATTTTATGAAAACAAAGAACCTAATGCTTTACAATTTCTTATTACATCAAAACTGATCTTTAGAAGGAAAACATCATTCAAGCATATACGGTATAAAAAATATGATAAAGAAGATTTTATAAATTAGAATGATTAGCGTTTGCATCCGTATATTTACCAGCGCCAGTTATGGTTTCATCTCCCTTTTGGATTAAATAATTACTATTTGTTCATCAACAATTTCAATACACCATTTCAGAAAATTTGTGGATGAAAAATTTCACGAATCTTCGGAATTTGAAATAGTCATTCTAAATTTGCCTTTAATATCTAGAGCTACCTTTAGATTTATTTACATTTCTTTATAATTAAAGGTGATACCAATAAATCTTGTTTAATATGTAATATGTCAATAAACATGAAACACACAAAACAAACAAGCAAATATATTTCGTGACATGAAAATCACCATTTTACGTCTTCAGCAAAAAATAAGTGTAATAAAAAAAGTTCATTTAAAGTATTTCCAGTTAAAACCGTAAAGCCAAAAATTAAATACTACAAGCTATTAAAACGAACCATTTTAAAAAAATAAAATATCCATTATACGATAACTAAATGTACGAAATATATAAATAATGCAATTTAATGCGGAAATCTGTTAATGCAAATAATGACAGGCGCAACTCCACGACATACGGCAATACACAGGAGATTCTACACATAGGTACAAATTTTTAATGAACAAAGATAAGAAACAGAAATCCCACTCAATACAATTCCTTTTCATAGCAGACTCAGAAAGAAAAATTTTAACAAAGGCCATTAAGTATGAAATGAAGCACTGATCGATAACATCTTTACTTCGAAAAGTCATAGAAATGCAGAACAAATGTCAAGATCAAAATCGGAGACGAATGCAAAAACTCCTTCTCGGATAGGATAAAATAAGAAAAGGGGAACGACAGGAAAAAAAAAAAGCATCATACAAAAGAAAAATGGAACTTAAGACACGTATCCTCACAATAAACGAGATCAAAATGGTGCACACCCCAATGCACCAAAACTTGGAACAGATAGTATGAAAAGACCAGCATTATAACAATCTCGATAAAGAATAAACAACACATATTTCCCCAGTTGATGACCCTTCAAGCCACTTCACAATGCTTAGAAGCAGCACGCGAAAGACAGGAAGGCAAATGTTTATACATGTGCTACGGTCTATTGAGCACAAAACCATCGACTATGTGGCCATTCTCATAAAGCATGCCCAATCTCTGTTTACCTTACAAGACATCCAAAAAGGTCAGGGTACTCGCGGAAGAAAGAAAAATGCAAGGAGAGAAACAAGAGTTAGGCAGTTAAGAATATCGAAAACGATAACGCTGAAACACTGACCGAAAGCAAAGCTAAACGGAAAAAAGTAAAATAACAATAAAACTAAAGAAATATACACTACAGTATATGCCTATTAGACGGAAAAAATACTCTTTGGGATCCATATTTATTCGTATAAATATTTAAGAATACGAGAAAGAATTATTCATCATCAATATTTGTAAATCGGAAAAATACGATTGAATAAAAATTTGACATTTTTCATCCAACACGTTTTCAGGCAGTATTTCAAAATCGTAAATAATTAAACGATACATTAAGGATAATATAATCTATATTCGTAATTATAAATACAAGTCAGTTTCTATTAGAAATGTGTACTACGAATGTATCCCCTTCCCCACGCAGACAGCCCTCATATTCTTTTCCTTAATCAACCAATTATGTTCGTGTGGTAACATTTTTAATTGAAATCAACAACCTGAACTTAATGCAAAATTATTAATAATTTACATCTTAATTTTACAGTTACTTCGGTAATTTACAAGGGAAAATGTAATACTACAGAATATTAGTAGCTGACCTCTGAGGCCATTCTAATGTAACAAAATTCCTTTGCTTATGATCAATTTTAATCTGTTCAGACTTGTTTTATATAAATGTCTATACCTATGTCCAACAACTGCATTAGCTGGTTATTGTGCAGGAAAACCTTCTCTCCTTGCCTGCCACTTTGTTTTCATTTTGCATGAGGAAAATCAGCAAGCTAGAAATATAACAGGAAGCAGTATCACATTCCTTCCAAACATCATTAGCTTTCAAATCGCATACTTTTGTTAGTTCTTAGATATAAGATTTTGAAAAGCTCTTTCTTTAAACAGCCGTTATGTCCAGCTCATTATTTAAACTATTATTTACTACACAGCTCATAGTCACTAATTAGTAATATGTTATTTTTCAACATAAAAAATTGAACATATCTATAGAAGAACAACTTCCGAAATTCCGTTCAATAAATAAATGGTTTGCAGATTATCTTCCAAAAGTTATAGAGCATTTTTTTTTAATAATAATAATAATATTTCAGTAAGGGCACAAAGGTAAAAAAAATCAAGTTCGCAGATAGAATAGAAATGCATTCTAAAATTTAAATGCGTTAATAGAAGGTTCCACTCATTTGAAAAAGTAGGGGTACTTTTGCACTGGAAATGTAAAGGCACTTTTGCACAAGCAGTGATAATCGATAAGCTTGGACTTTCACGAATGCTTCATGTTCGAACAAAAACTCGGGATTTTCAAATTTTTAAGCTGACTGTTACAATACAGGGAAGTCGTTTATCCTAATTCACTCGGAAAAAAGTACTGGAACGGTTAGAAATATGCTTAGTAAGTGTTGAAGTAGCAAGGATATCTAAATATCAGTAATATAATTTTCCAAATAGTAAGAAGTACATAGTTTCAAAGAGAAGATCCAATATCATATAAACCTACAGTCAGTAGTTCACATGTTGCAATCTAACGCTTTGGTTCTTCCGGCGCATAAAAAAGGGGGAGATGCAACAAAGCCATAATTTATAGAAGCCCAATTCTGTAGTAACTGGAAGAACAATATCTGATATTAGTGCGCGAAAACGATTTTAAACACAAAGCAATGTCAAGAAACCTACTGTTTGTTTCCGCATAACCCATCGCAAGGTAAGAATATTCGTAAGAAAAAGCTATAAATGTGATAGCGTTATTAGTTCTGCATGAATGTTTTGATGTCGACCACAAGACAGAATAATATTTCTCAATACTAGCTTGTATTTATTTACAGAATTTTGGACTCATCAAAACTGTGAAAGAGAAGCGATCAGTATTTGAAAACTGTATGTTGCTGCACATGGTAGTTATTGTCTTTCAACGAACGATAATACCGACTTTAAGTAACAGCTCAACCCCCAGTTTTTTTAAGATCAAAGTACAGAATACTGAGCGGAAAGAAAGGTCAAGTCGATCACTAGACCTCAGTTTTATCAAGCATTAGTGGAACTACGTAAAAAAAAGGGATGGTGATCCTTTTCAAAAATCTTTGATTGAAATAAGTTTTGAAACGTTACACCAAGAAACATCCCTTAACTAAATAATTGATAACACGGCCTGAGATCTCAATGTAAGTTAGTATACCCCATAAAAAAATAAAAAATTGCAATTAATCTTTTTCACTTTCCTTATTACTTTTGAGTTACAAAAAAATTATCATAGCCTACTCACAAAACTGCTATTATTTCCTACACACACTTTCTATGCACAACACCACTCTATTGCTTAAATTTATAAAATAATAAAAAAAACTGCAAATCTTATACAGAGAAAAACTGCGATACTATGACATTTAAAAACGCCGACGAAACTCAAAGCATGAGAAAATCAAACCGAATGTGAGTTTTTGACCGAGGCGAATTTCCTACAGCCTCAGGTATCGGGATTTCGGAAGTCAGAAATGCGGAAGTTAGCCATCTAATTACAGATTTCAACTACGGATACTGTGTGCTGCAAATTGAGGAAAGTGGAAAAATTTTTAAAATACCATTCTGACTGATAATGCTTACATTATTTTTCTTACATCAAACACTGCATTACCTAACAGCAGAAATATATAAATGCTTATAGCAATTAAAGGAACATTCTAATACATTACAATCAGTTCCCTTTCTTTCTTTCCTTTTTTTTTTTTTTTTTTTTTTTTTTTTTTTTTTGTTTTTTTTTTGTTTTGTTGTTGTTGTTATATGGCACATAATATAAATATACATATACAGCATCTTAAAGCATATCAGTACCGAAATTGCAGCAATTATTACAAGCTCAATTTTTTAGACTACTGCTTTGTTCCTATCTTTATAAGCAGAAGCGAACTGAAGTAATCCAATTAAAACTAAAAAAAAATCCGAGAATTAATATTTTTAAGAATAAAATTTATTTAAATTATAAAGTGGATATTTACGGCAGTTCTTAAATTATTTGTGATATAAATAGCAACAAAAGTTACAAATCATTTTAATAATATTGTAACAAATACACATAAGATATGCACGCAATTTTTAATAACAGACAGGAGTTCAACCTTTGCTTTAGCATTGATTTCAAACTAAAAAAATCACAATAGTTCCAGATACCTGAACGAGAAATTTTTTTTCTATTATCTTTAAAACTCTCAACGAGATCTAATAATTTCTGTTTGAAGAACTACTGCTGCTGCCCCATATAAGGCACTGAAGATTAAAACAGTTTTGGTTAAAATACTTTTTTTAATGCTAAAAAACATGTCTGATATTAAAAACGCTCTTAGCAGTGTCTTTTCAAAATTTTTGCACTATAACATTCTATTACTGCAGATTTCCGAATGACCAAGCTTTGTCTAAAAATGTTAGTTTGTTTATTACGGTACCCTAGAAAAATTGCTATCATAAATCATCAAAATACAGCAAAATTTCTGCAGAAAATGCAGCTGAAATGCGTAAAATAAAAGCAATGACAGCAGATGATGTCACAGTATACAGGAAATGCTTTCATCCACCACAGTATGCAATTTAACTGTACATAATCTGGAATATATATAAATAATGTTAAATTATCCATTAAAAATAAATTGCTAAATACACTCACTTCCAAAAGTTAAGCACGGTGAGAAAAATGCTAATTTCCGAAAGCCAATCAGAATTGAAGAGGATGCAATTCGCTGCACAGGTAGATGGAAGTATGTAAATATCTTAGGTAACAGCCAATCGCGCTTTCATGTCAAGAAATATGCAAAAAAGGCAGTCTTATAAGAAGCCAGCTTTAGGAAGGGTTACGGAAGTTGATTGTAACTGCTGATAGAAGGTGTTTAAAATTTTCGTACAATTTGTTTTCAAGACATATGTGTTTCTATGACTTCCAGAAGACGAATGGAAGATTCTGAGCGCTGGCTTGCTGTGAGGCGCATTGAAGCAGGACAGTCGATCACAGATGTTGCTCTTTACTTCGGCGTTCATCATTCTGTAATTTCACGTTTATGGAAACAATTCCAAACCCTACAGACAGTTGCCCGAAGGCCCGTAGCCGGACGCCCAAGGGTTACGACCCCCACGGAAGATCGATATATTGCTATTGTAGCCAAGCGGAATCGCAGAGCGACCTTCACACGTGTGCCATCTATGGTTACAGCGTCCATTGGTAGCTCGATATCTGCAGCTACTGTACGCCGAAGATTACATATGAGTAGACTGTACACCCGGATACCTCGAGTTTGTGCTCCTCTATCCGTCCAGTGGTGCCGGGAACATGTCAATTGGAATGTGTCTGAGTGGGGCAATGTCATGTTTACTGATGAGTCAAGATTCGTCAACAGACAGATTTTTCAGGGAAAATCAACGGTCTTGTCAGGTGGCGCCATTCGTCATTAGATCAATGTTAATGGTTTAGATTTTGTAAGAAATGCATAAATTCTGTTTATTGCCTTCTTACACCACTGCTGTTGAAACCAAATAGAGTTAGAAGCAGCTATCAATAGTTCCTAGATCGTTATGGAGACGTTTATTAAAACCCAAATCTATAATCTAGGTTTGAAAAATTATCGATGGCCGTTAGCCCTACCTCAGATATTCCATAATACATTTTAAAGCTTTGAATTTGGGAAAAAATCCTTAGCTTTGAGGTCCCACCAGTGGGTCAATGATTAAGATCATTGAATACTGTTATTGGGAGTCCTGACGAACGTACTAGCTGCATGGTTGGTTTCCGTGATTTTGCCAATAACGTGAATATGACGTCAATTTTTCTTAAAACTTGCCCACGAAGGCATCCCTTTTCTTAGGCACAAAGCTTTCGTGTGATTTGTCATATTCAAATAACAGCCATCCATAGCTTTGGTGACTGTCACCTTCAGCCACACAGCGAAAGAGACTTCATTCATTTCTTCCAATGACGATTAATTCCAGGCATTCTGATTACTATACTATAAGATTTGTTCTTGTGTAAAGTTACTGACTTTTAGTCTGCTCAGAAGCAGCTTCCCACTTCTGGAAGTACCTAACATTAGCCTTGAGGAGAGCCTAACCTTGTTCGTTTACAGACAATGGTTACAGCTCTTTGCTTCTGTGGTTTTCTCCAATGTATATATAATTATACTATAAGGTTTGTTTTTGTATAACATCAGTGACTCCTAATCCGCTCAAAGGCAACTTCTTCTCTGATTCGCTTGTCTTCCTTTTTCCCATTTTTTCTGTAAGTGACGTTAAAACGAGCCTAATGCTGTTTCTTACTGACCTTGGTTTTCTCCTTGTTCGCTGCTGAGTTATTCAGCTTGGAGAAGCCTCTTTTAGCAATTTTTCGCTCCTTGGTCTTCTTTCTACATTCTTTCGTAGCTTTTCTTAATTTAGGATACTATAAGCAAGCTTTATATGCTAAGTACTTTGCTAACCAAATACAGATGTTTGGATCCGGCTATGCACCGTATCTCCGTTCAAGTCTTCTTTGATCTTTCCAGTTGAGGACAAAAATTCGAAATCATAGACGGCATAATTCCAGTGAAAACTTTTTTTCAATTTCACGAATTCCCTTTCAGTGCCAATGTAACTACCTGAATTCAACGAATCAAATTTATTAAGACTATGGCGCTTCCACATGCGAACTGGAGTTGGTGCCCGCTCGCTTTGCAATTTATAAAAAATCTAAAATTTAATTTAAAACTAAAGTTAGAATGGAAATGAAATAATAATGGAATCCTTCCTTATCCAACTTCGCGTTTTTTCTCTTTTTTAATACAGGCACGGAGTTTTAGAACCCTGTAACTGAGCAAGGTTTTCAGTTTCAGTCAAAGAAAGTCTACAATACATATTCTTTGTTTCAGTCCGTTTCAGACCAGACTTTTTTTTTTTTTTTTTTTT
>KK116363.1:526010-551356 GCA_000611955.2 Stegodyphus mimosarum
CAAAATAAATAATTTTTGCTTTATTTTTAATAATGATATATAATAGTGTTTTAAAAAAAATAAGGACTAAATCAAAAAGCAGTATTCATTTTTAAACAAAATAATAAATTAGTAATCCTAAATTATTTTGATGAAGTAGCCTTTATTCTATTAAGCATGAATGCTTCTTAGAATATCTTTTTCTTTTATAGAACTCCGCGCCATTTTCATCAAAATTTAAAACTATTTTGATAAAGTAGCCTTTATTCCTATTAAGTATGAATATTTCTTAGAACACCCCTTTTTTTTTTATTATTTTATTTTCTTATATAAAGTAAATACTATTTTCTTCATCGTTCCGCGCAATTTTCATCAAAATTTATTTTGGTGATTAACACACCCTTCAAAGTGTCCACTTTAAGCTGTGTCGTATCACTATTCCAAAAACTGTTCAAAATGCTAAATATTCACTCAACTGCAGCATTAGTGCCAGGATGACAAAAGAAATTTTAAAACATTTGAACAAAGAATCTGGTCTTATTAAAATATGCAGTTATTTTCATCCAGCTCTGAACTGGGCACATCTTATTTTTTAACAATTCCAATATTTTTTTATGCTCTTTAAGTGTTATGGATAATATGTGCTGCATATCTGACTCCAGTAAAATCACGGTTAAGGTTTCGTTTCAGTTTAACAAAAAATTATTTTCTGCACGTCTGTCAGCTCTTCCAAAGTTAGAATTCGTATTATCGGCACAAAGACTTAATAGACTTTTCTTTTAAATTATTTTCTTGAAGACAAGTAATTAAAGAGTTGCTTACAATATCAGTTGCTTCACCAGGATTTAAATTCTAAAAATTTTACTCTAACTCCATAACTCCTGTCTATAAATCTAACAAGTAGTGGGAAAAGTTTTATTTCCTTGTGATTGGATACATTAGTTAAGATTGAAACACATCAACATTTTTTTCAAATCATTCTGCAAAGCTATTAAAGCCTAACGCATGAAAATATTTAGTATTATTGCTTCAGCCCTGGTCCACGCACAAGTAAATTTAGGCTTAAATGCCACCTGAAGCAGCCTGGACGGATAGTAATGATATGCAAAAGTATCATCAACTGCAGATAATTATTCCTTATCGCCCATTTTCTCCTGTTTGAAGAAATTCTTTAATGACAAGCTAGATGCAGCAGAGCTTGACATTTTATATTTATTATAATTTATATGAATTTTAATATTTGTACGTCCACCATGGCGTATTGAAAATTTTGAAGAACATGTATTACACCGTACGTTGGAATTGCTTATTAGTCGCTTAGTTTTTTTTTTTTTTTTCAATAAACGAGTATTCCTTCTGTAGGTTTTCATTCAATGCAGACTTTCCTTTTTTTGAATCCATTAATAAAAAAGTCAATCGTAAAAATAAATAATAAATTAAACTACAGTAAAACATACTCTTAGCACCGTTGCAATGCGTATGCACCGTTGATAAATAAAAAACATATGTCGTTGCCAAACGGAAAACGTCGTTACACGTCATCGTTTCGGTAGATATTTCATAACTTTTTTAACCTTTACGCAAAATCTAAATGACGATGTAATAAAAATTTTACAATCTACACGCGACAAAAGTAAGATGATGTTAGATGGATATATCTACAATGAAATTTCAGCAAATGATAAAAGAACTATTTTAGATGTCCTGTAATAATATGTAAGGGAATAATAAATATTAACGTACGTAATGCACCGTTGATAATTAAAAAATATATGTACATTTATAAAATCAAATTACAATCCAATTAATATATGAATTAAAAATTGCAGTGCTGTCTGTAAGTGAAAATCCGAACTGCAACTATGAGCTGTGAGCAAAAATTCCGTGTTTGTTGAGAGGGGGGCAAGAAATACAAGAAAAGAGAAATAGACTTCCCTACTATAATTTCTTCTAAGGTCTCAACCTCGTTGGTCTCAACGGTACGCTAGATGGGGAATCTCCTGTTTACGTAGCCGGTATGGCGTTCGTCTCTTAACGTACGCTTGCGTTCTCAGTTTGCAATAAACGCTACTGAAATAAATATAGGCATTTAAACTTTTACGTTCTCACACCACTGTGTTTTGGGACAAATGCTAGAAATTTGGGACCAAAAAACGAGTTATAAAAATTCCAGACAGGGATCAAAAATTCGGTACCTATGGTCACCTTACCATGTGTTCATTCTAAAATAAGGACAATATTACGGAGAAAATTCTCACATATTACCAATAATCATACAGTATTACTTTATATATTTAATCAATATATTATCACTGGAAATTTTATACTTCAAAGCAATAGAACGGACATGCACAGCTTTAATTGCTCAAAATATGACAAACAATCAACCTGAAAAATTAATGTTGTGATAAGAATAGTCCATAAAACATTTATTACGCTTTTATCAGAACATAAGAATAATGAACAATTTTATAAACATGGCTGATTTTCTTTTTCCTCATTTTTATTTCCTACAAAATAAGCAAACGCAATAACGAAAGGATGTAACCTAGAATCAGAGGCTTATAAGAATATCTAAAAACCATCCAAGGTTCATTATCAAATAAAGAAGTTTTTTGCTACGGCTGAAATGATATTCGTGCTACTAAGCAGTTCATAATTCTAAATACACTAGTTTATTATAAAAGACATTTTAAAATTTATGTTAAACCATTATTAAATTATTTTACGAAATATTCAGACTATATATAACATGTCAAACTAATATTCCATATTTAATTTTTACTAATAACTAGATGCTAGTGATACAATTCCAATTAAATTTTTCCATAAGAATATTCTTAATATACATCCTCCATAAAATATAAATACCACATTTACAAAACATGCATTTTGCGTGCTTTCGTTAGAATCCGTTCGAAAGAATGAAATCCCAAGGCATGAACATTCCATTTATTCCCAGCGACCTTGTCTCAAAAAGCGAAAGTGCGTATCATAATTGTTACAATGAACTTTCTCTAATAACCCAATAATCTATCTCTGCTTTCAACCGCCTTAGCTAGACTGCGGTAACCATGCGAATCGAGGTGTGACCGTTTTTAAGCCTCTTCAGATGCATCTGACAATTCTTGCAGTTATAAATGAGAATAATACATGGCACTACACTCACTTAAGCCATAAATTTTTACAGTATTACTGCGATAAATACGACATATTGCTTTGGTTCATAAAGAAGACAATACTTCTTTCCTTATAATGACCTTCTGAAAACCATACGTGTTTTAAATACACTGCTTACTTTTTAAAATATAA
The DNA here is from genome assembly GCA_000611955.2 of Stegodyphus mimosarum. Lineage (NCBI taxonomy): Eukaryota > Metazoa > Arthropoda > Arachnida > Araneae > Eresidae > Stegodyphus > Stegodyphus mimosarum. Next base: position 529,302 of record KK116363.1, read on the forward strand.
TGAACATAGTTTACCACTTATTTTTTAACATCTGCGCTAAAATGAAATATGTTTGGTAAATTTTACCTTGAGATGCCTTGGATCATTTATTTAATTAACCATCTTGGAGAATAACTTTAGCAAATCAAGCTCATATACGACAGACCATCTTTCATATTCAAGCTTCCCACCAGGCCTTTTGTAAGATAACCTCAAAGCTGCAGATTCATTTTATCCCCTTTTGTAAGATAACTTCAAAGCTGCAGATTCATTTTATAAGCGAGACTTACCCACCAGCAGCCAAGCGGTAAAGTCGCTGAACAATGGTAGTTCCGACATGGGTTAGATTCTATACGAACGGGCTTGGCTGAATGAGCGTTTTCGTGCTTTTCCCCCCATGTGTAACGTTCCAGTTTCCTTTAGCTCCACGAAGAACATTCCTTCCTTTAGCTCCTTGGGTCCTCAACGAAGGTATCCCTCCCCTAGACTCTCGCGCACTTTGCCATAATTAAATAAACTAACTATAAGCAAGACCACTTTATTAAAGTTAAATATGGTGCTTTCGATTATTCAGATAAATATAATTAGAACAACGGCAGTGAAAGACACGTTACATTTATTGTCCATTTTTTTTTTTAGTATGAATTAAAAACACAAAAATTTGCAAACATATGCACGATGTTTCATCACAGCGGTTACAAACTTTCAGGAGATATACAGTGCATCTAGAAGATGGAAAATCACAAAGCAAATGCAGGTCGGAAACACCTTTCTGGCACGGTAGAGGCAACACAAAATAAAAGAAAGGGCGTGAATAGGGCGAGAAAGCATGTTTATTATGCTTAGCACAACAGAAACCACGAAATAAGAACAAAGACAAATTACAGAAACGATCGTCATCAAACGTGATGTTCGAAATTATGACCGCGAACCGTGATGGAGGCCTCACATCTCCATATCTGATGTTCTGGAAAACAATAGGCATGTCCTGGACTTCCCCAGCAGCTGCCACGATGCGTGCAACAAGTTCGTCAACACTGTTAACGGGAGTTTCGTACACCACTTGTCTTGACGTACTCCCAAAAGTAGAAATCAATGCAAGTGAGATCTGGCGAACTTGCTGGCCAATGCAACTAATCACCCTTGCCGATCAAATGTTGAGAACAGGTTACCTTCAACTGGAGACGCACGAGGGGATCCCATCATGCTGAGACCATATGGCATAATAAACATGTTTTCTCACCCTGTTCGTGTCCTTCCTTTCTTGTGTTTTGTGTCGTCACTATCGCGCCAGGAAAGCGTTTCCGACCATACTCTACTATGTGATTTTCCATCGTCTAGGTGTACTCTATATCTGTCGAAAGCTTGTAACCGCTAAACTGAAACACCCTGTACATAATACATGCACTTTTTAACTTTTATTAACAGTGTAAAAACTGTGATTTTTGATTTTTGATTTTAGATCATTTGATAAATTAATTACGGGGGCAAAAAAAACCTCAAGAACTACTGCAATTTATGTTACATACAAAAATTATAACATCCATGCCCCCACTTTGCTCCGCCTTCTGGTTTTGAATCAATGTACATTTGCAAAAGCTGCAGCGATTTATCGCTTTCTCCACTACCGAGGTCGTCATAGCTAACCATTTTATATTGTTATAAAACACCTTGCATGCATTGTTATAAATTTCTTTAAATATTTGAATTCGTTTGATTGCATTGTTGTTTTTGCGTATTGCTATGATGTACTGCATTGTTTTATTTATTTAATTTTTTCATTTACAGTCATAGTTTTAAGCTGCGTATTTTCTCTATAACTGAATTTGTGGCCATATAATTTTGCGTATAAGGGCTTATTTCTTGTATAGAATTGTATATCTTTTAACTCTACAATTCTATGCAAAGCAACGAATAAATTATTAATATATCTCAAATAGAACGCAAGATATAAGCAAAAAAGCTCATGACGAGTCTTGAAGACACATTATTGTCAACATTTAGGAATTTTTGACAACTTGGCGTCTTTATGGAAGTTTTGGAGAGACGCATTTTTGAATTTCTCTAAGGATTAATTCCAAAATTTCCAAAGGCCCATGCAACACCTTATAAAAAGTAGCCGAAAAAGTCCCAGCTATTTTTAAATGGAAGACCCACGTTCATCAAGAGAAGTCGCAAGTCTTACTTATCAGAAAATTTCGTACCAAATACATGATCACCATAACTTCACCCTCTTGGGGCATCAAGTTCCAAACCCCTGTCTACCTTCGAGTCACATTACATCGCTCATTCACATGGTCTTCTCACATAAAACAAGTGCGCAGCAAGGCGTGGGGAGTAGCCTTGAGATTATATCCCCTTCTAAAGACTCAACTCCTGTCACTATCGTAAAAGGCAAATTTACACCTCGGTCATCCGGCCTATTCTTACATACGCCTGCGCCAGTGAAAGTGACATCTATTCCCTACAAAAAATTCAAAACAAGATTCTCAGGATAATCACCGGAGTTAAATACTACGTTAGAAACAAAAATCTGCACGCTGACCTGAAAGTGGAACTTATTTCTAATTTTCTGCACAGAATAAATGCTAAATTTTATGATAAAACTATGCAGAATACGTCCGCCGGCTTTGCAGATATATTCGCTTACGAAATACTTGAAGAAGACAGGAATAATAGGCCATTTGCAGCTTTTCTCTTAAACAGCGCAAACACGCAGAGACAAGATCAACACGTGTAACCTTCGTATTAATTTTATTGCAAATGCTGGACTTAAGAACTACTTTCAGTAGCTTAGGAGTTACAGGACTGCCGTCACACCCCTGATAGGACAATACTAGTTTTCTGTCATCGCATCCTCACCAGCCAGTGAGATTTCAGAGACAATGCGTCTCAATGTTTTCTTATTTTTATTGTATTTTAGCTTAAGGTACACACCTTTATGTTTCTATACACAATTTGATGAGCCTTTATGTGTGAGGCCCCTTGTGGGATTCCGTGATAAGTTCTGGTAAGAGCGGAATTAATTCCCGCTGTCAACCAAAATGTGCAACCAAAGCATCAAAGCACCAGCTATTTTTGATGTTCCGTTTGATGAAGCACTCAAGAGAAGAAACGAAGTGACACACGCACCGGAAAAGATATGGAGGGTTAGTGTAACCATAGAATTACGCTAATACAGATACGTTGCGCACACATAGCAATCACAGCTCACCCAGTGTCGATGAAACCCACAAATATTGAAGCAACTAGTTCGTTTTTTTGGGGGGGGGATGATTAAACAAGATCTGTCAGTAGCCACATTAAGTCATCGAATATGTCAGGCATTTGGTGGGAAATGCTGTGAACAAACGCACCGCCGAAAATTCAGGTCGGGAAATTTGAGTCTTTGTGTTAAGCTTTGTAGTAGTCGATTGCAGGTGAAACAGCTACAGTGGAGGACAGCAGTAAAACGTGTGGCGAATTTGCCGTACGCTTCCAGATTTGCGAGAAAACAGTCAGCCTTGACTTGCAGTGCACATCTTGTCAGCAAGGGACGAAGAATAAAAGCCTGTTTGTCCTTGCTGTCTCGGCACCCTACCGCGCTCATATTCGGTCGGGTGCTCATGAGGGACAAAAACAGGTATAGTATGACAATTCCAAGCGTAACTGTTAGTCGTCTCCACCTGACCCTGTCATCCACACCTCAAAACTACCTCACCTATACAAGATCAAGCTCTTTGCCTGGTGCATTAGGCGCGAAGTGGTGCATTGCGAGCTACGACTAGCGTGCCAACCCATCACTGAGAGTTGCTACGGGTGCAGCATGTATTGCAGCAGTAGGAGCCAGCGTTAACTAAACGCAAGAGTGCGTTGTACTCTACGATAATGCGAAACCATGAGCGAAAAGAACGACCGGAAATACCATTCAGCGACTTAACTCACAGACGCTGTGCCTGCTGGACTTATAAAATTACACCTATTCCATTTCTTAGACAACCATATCCATGGGAAATCATTTGAGAATGAGGCAGATCTACGGCAAAGATTTATTTGCATCCATGACTCCCAAGTTTTATCGCCAGGGCGAGCATAGCAGCAAAAAAATATTGGATGCCAGTGGAAATCACGAACGGCAAGAACGTTTCGTTATCTTGTAAATAAGGTTCTTATAAATAAATGCAAAATATTATAAAACGCAAGCTATCAAGAATGAGCCATTTAAATAATACAAAGGAGCTCCATAATGTCTTCTGACAGCAATCCCAACAATAAGGCCAATTAGGCATGCACTATTCAAACCAGTGTATCACTATTTATGCGATCCTTTGAGAGAAAAGCGTAATTTACATTTACTCTGTCGGCTTATGAATACATATACAATACTATAACATATAGCAGAATAAAAGGATATTGTTTCATTTTTCTATCACGTAATTCATTACCAGAAATGCATTTTTTACTGCTCTACTATTTCCTTGGAATTAAGTTAAAACGGCAGAATCCCTTACTTTATTATATTAACATTTATTTATTTATATTCACATGGTGAGCAAACTGTAAATGTACAAACTAATGTAAAGTTCACGATTATAATTTTATTTTATGTTAGCAATGGCTTGTGACTAATTTATCAATTAAATATCGAATAGAATTAAATATGTTGCGTGAATATTGCGCTAGAACGGTATGACAATTACAAATGAGACTGACTTTTAGTACAGTCAGATGACTTAAGCGCTCTGGTAAAGAACCATATGTCATCCTAATGGCCAACTTTCATATATAATATAACTCAGCACTCCAATGCTATTAGCTAAGCATGATGGGAAATACGGCAATACGGAGTTACCTTCTCAGTTAATGAAAGAATGTCAATACGTTGCGTACAACGATGCAAAGAACAAGCCTTTTTATTTTGTTGTAAACTCGGAAAAAGATTCCTGAATTAATGAGACATGTGTAAAGTCATAACTGTTTATTTTATGCATGGATATTCAGGAATTATGCATGGTTTTAAAATAATGTAGAAATTAAAGATGAAACTACGCATGAACGCCCAACTTCCAGGTGAGAAACACATTGCCGAAGTCATCGAAAGTTGCAGGAATACCATTTCTTGACTAGAGGATGACCGGCAAAAGGATTTTCGATTTGTCATATTTCAGTGAAAGACATAAGCAAGAAAAAAGTCATTCTCACTTTTTGCCTTATTCTTTATACGTAATTAAAAATATTATTGCATTCCAAAACGCAAAGACTCCTTTAAACTTTTCGAAAAAATAAAATTTCTTAAAACTAATCGTTGCAAACGATGAAACAACGATGTTTTCGCTATAATCCTTTAACTTACTGGCAAAGTTCTCACTATCATCACTGAAAGAAAGGAGGATTCTTCAAAAATCAAAAGTGGTGACAATACTGTTGTGTTTCTATTAAAATTACATAATTATTCAAACACGCATTTATTCCCAATGGAAAAATTATAAAGGGAAATTTTTATTTGTTTTGGAAGGCATACAGAAGGATTCTCCGAAACCAGCCAGAGTACTCAAGACATGGCGACTGGTTCCTTTTTTAAGATAATGCGCCAGCTCACCAGCAGAAGTTGTACAATAATTCTTGCCCCCGTCCCCCCCCAAAAAAAAACTATCGCTGTACTCAGCCATCCGCTTTATCTTCCAAATGCCCCTTTGCAATTATTTTCCTTTCTTAAAACAGAAGTTACTTTTGAAATAATTCCTCTTTGATGATATTGAAGACATTCAAAGGGCTGTTGTCACTACCAATCTTTGAACAATATCACAAGACAGTGTGCAGAGCTAGTTCCAGACGTCGTTAGATCGTGCTACTGGCTATGTCGATGCAGGCACTCTAAATAAGAAACAAATAACGTAAAACTTATCTTTCTTTTATTTTTACTTCATAATCTTGCGTTCATTATTTGTTTGTCAGAGTGTACTTATAGCGCTCGGTAGTAACCACGGTTTCAGGTGACCGCAGCTGGTTTTGGAATGTGCTACCGCGACTGCAGAGGCGCTGTTAAATCTCAGTCCAGCAATATAGTGAATACTATGTTACTATTCGTTTTTAAAAGCTTATACATTTCAATTATGCCAATAAATAATACAAATTTATTTCCAAATTGCATGTTAGTTTTATATTAAAAATGTAATTCCAGAAATTTTGTAAGATTTAATATATAAGTACTATAATCTACCTAATCAAGATGAAAATTACCGACATCAACTACATACAGTTTGAAAAAAATCGACTTCCTGAAATCTTTTTCGCATTTTTGTTACTTCTTTACTGGTTCCATAGGTTTCAATTCTAAATTAATACTGCATACGATAACTTAAAAAAAAATATCATTAGCTCATTAATTTACTCATGGAGGACTAGCACAAGAGACTAAGAAAGTTAATAGGTACGCATTTGCTATTTCATTCAAATTAAACATTTAGACACTATGCTTCATTCTATACATTCCACAAGTGTGCATTTATATTTATTAAAATATTAATTCATATCTGATACTAAAACTGTCATAAAAAAAACTAACAAAAATAAAATGATATATAGCTTCCTTGAAATGAATATTTTCTTCATAAAACCAGCGCTAAGCTTTAACTTTGAGTTTCCCAATAAAATAAATCCTAATATGTGGTTAAATTTTACATTATTTGAAATTATTCCAAACTGGTATGCTGCTTTTCCAACATCTTGTAGGCATTACTTATTCTTAGGAAGAATTACATAATACATCGAGAACGGATTCAGAAATGCATGTGTTGTGTATGTACATATACACACATGAGCGTAACACATGCATATAATACATTTCTGAGTCTGGTCCTGATAACAGAAGACTACTAAGAAATTTATGTGTGTAATCTCTATAATTAGCTATTGGTGTAAATTTGCATTATTTTTAACTATAAAAACAAAAGCTATATAATTAATTTCATGTAAAATTCTGACAGCTATTATTAATTGATGTTTTGTTAATTTACTGCATTATTATTGCAAACTTTATCTCAAAACATAAATTTTTCATTAAACTGTTAAAAATAATACCAGCCATAAATAAGTTTGCCAATTTCAGTTAAGCCTTTTAAAAATGCAATTAAAACTTCTGCATACTGTGCCCAGACATGAATATAGAAAAAGGATTAAATAAGGACTATTATTAAAATATTCATTAGTATTTTCTATTTATCTTGACCATAACTGCAATTTTTCTTTCCAAAATCAGATTCACAGCTAACACTTCAACATATCAACTAAACTATTATATCACACTAAAATGAACAAATAATTTATCAGTACAAGTGCCCTTGCTTTATAATAATACAGCATTCCTGTGAAACCTTTCACAGGTTGAAATGGCATAAAGAAGCAGTTACTCTTTAATTTATATGTTACTGTTTCAGTACTGATATTTTATAAGTGAAATGGTTTATAAAATCCAGCTTAAGCCAGTTAGTTCATTGGTTGTCAGTTGTTGAATATATACTATATTACTAATTCAAATGAATATTTTACTTCAAAAAATTATAGCTGATGAATCTAGAAATATGACTTCATATCAAATTATATAAATCTATATCCTTTTCCCAACAAAGATAACTGAACTTTCACCAAGGGATGACATGACACAAAAATTTCAAAAACTAATAATATAATTTTCAATTTTACTAAATGTACATTTTACAAAATTTGTAAATTATATGCTATTATGCAGATACAAACTGGTACAATTTTTTAATTCCAATTTAACATATCTCTAATGTAATAAATTTGATTAAAATATAAATTTCTTTTACATAATCCTACTACTAATCAAAATATTTTACTTGAAAAAACTATGGCATGTCAAATATGTGATTAAAATGTATCTTTCTTTAAACTGAAGAATTTTCAAAACTTAAGAATTATAGCAACATTTTGTTGTTCACAAATCTTTGATGAAATATCTAAATGCACTATGAATATATATTAGCAAAAAAACACTAGTTTATTATTATTACCATTATTTATAAATGTCAGTACTTTTCCGAAGTAAAGATCTGAAGAAAGGAGTGTATAATAAATATCCTTAGATGCAACTGTGTTTTAACAGTCTTGTAAAAGAGTATCTGTCAATATATCAAATTAAAGAAGTTCTAAGAGCATCATCTCAGGTACTCTGCATATGTATTCATTTTTTATCATTGCAAATAAATAACTACACAGATATTCTTTAAAAATATATGTTCCTTTCTAATATATTTTCTTGTTTCTAATAATAATTACAAAAACATAGTCATGTTTCACTATGTACATGTACAATTTGAAAAAGCTTTTCTGTAATAATATTGTTACGTGCGTACGGGTTCGTTATATATTGAATGCACAAGTCGTAAAAAAAAGTTAACAAAAATTTATTCTTTCCACAAGAAATAAATTAAAATGCTGAAATATTTCTTCACAAATCTTCGCACAATATCACAATATCTCAAACGTTTAGCAAAAACTCGGTTCAAACAGATAAAATAGTTCTATCTCACAGCGAAATCGCTACAATCAATACAGCATTAAGTAAACAAACAGCGGTTCGCTTTTTACAGCTACAAGTATAACAGCAACAACAACAACAACTAACTCACTAACTGAGATGAGGTGTTTCACCTCGGCTTTTATAAGCTTTTTAATTATCAGTAGAACAATCACGATTTTTCTAGATTTTTCTGGATGGCAACAGTAATTACGAGATATTTATTTATTAAGCATTAAATGCACGCGCTCTTTTATTTTTATTGTTATTTTTTTTTTTCGACGTAGCTTTCTCTTCAAAAATCGTCTGCGTTGCTAAGGCAACATGAAGCAAATCTAATTACAATTCTAAATAAATAGCCAAATAAATGTGAAATTCGTAACAATATATTGAAACAATTTAAAAAATGATAGATTTGGGTGGGGGCATTTTTTTAATGACAAACATGAGAACTTTGAATAAAATAATACAGTTACACAATTGACTCACATACTATTAGCCTTCAGTATGACTGAAATAGATCATTATTATAAAAGTAAAGCCAATTTGCTACATAAAACAGATATTTCAAGTTAATATTTATTTTCTGTGAACTTCTAAAACCAACCCCAAGGTGCTTATGATACTTTTGTCAAAAAAAAAATTTTTTTTAAGGTTAATGTTATTGCATAAATATTAAAATATATAATAAAAATCAAACAAATAATACAGACTGTATTTATTAATAGAGATAAGAAATCCAAAGTAGTACAAAATAACTAAAACTAATACTTCTGTGATAAAGCAGCCATTAGTCACCAAAGCTGGCACACTTAATCTCTCAATTTGTAACATTTCCAAGGTCTTATGCAGTGGTTTCTTTTAACACAGAAGTACTTCCCTCCCTTTTTTCTCCTTATCATATGGATTCAATTTAACTGCATATTTCTTATTCAGCATCACTTTCTAGGATACTCCCTAGTTAAAGCAGCCATTACACTTTATAGCCAAAACTGATTACCTTAACCTATCTGAAATACATACATTTCAATATCTCAGGAGTACAAGGAAGCTGCTGGTTGCAAAAGGACTATTTTCAGTTATTTTAGGACTTGATGATACCATTTTAAAATTAACTTCAACAAATGAATTCTTATACAGCAGCTAGTCTAGCACATCCCTTTCAATTTTCCAGATCTCAAATAGTTCATTGTCAATATTCTCATTAAATTCAACATTCTGGAAGTTACAAAATCTTCATAAGAAATCTGATGGTTAGCATATAATTTACCATTATTTTATAATATCAGTGATGTTAAAATAGTAAGTTAATATTTAATATAAAGCCATTTATTATAATATTCCAAAATTAATGAATTCTCAGATTTCTGAAATAAAACACATATCAGTAAGTCGATAAATGTTGCCTTTTCTTAACATTAATTATTAGATTTAAACTTTTAGACAATTGATAAACAAGAAAATACAGTTACTTAAGTATTTTCCCCATGTGAATCTGCAAATATAAGCTGATTTCTTGTTGGAAATCCTTCATGGAGGCATCTTTTCCATTAAACACATCTGAGAAACATAGGGCAGATGGTCCTCTATTCTCAGGATAAGCCAAGATAGCTTTTGGATATCTACGGAATGCTTCAGCTACTCAAACTCAAATCTAACAGTGACAGCACACCTTCTAGTGCACAGTAAGCTGCTGTTTTAAAATGACTAGGTGTAATTTCTTTTTTTTCTTCCCCCCTCCCCCTCTTGGTAGCACTCTTAAATATGTCCTCCACAGCTTCAGGGTCCGGAAGTGAACCTTTGTGGGCATACAGGCTGCACTGCATAGAATGTAGATTAGAAAAACCGTATTTCAAGTTTTAATATATTCCTGCAAGGGGCAACAATGACACGGAGATAGAGCTGTTCATAGACATGCTGAGGAAATCTTTTAACTCCATACAAGCACCTATATGTATGACAACAACCACAGAGTCCTAGAGATATGATTGCCACTCACAGGAAAAAATATAAATAGTCAGAAACATATATATGAGATGATTTAACTTTCTTAATTGTTTTTTAGATCAGAATAAGCTTTGTCTTTTTCTAGATTAGAATAAGCTTTGTCTTTTTCTAGATTAGAATAAGCTTTGTCTTTTTCATCATTTTGACTGTTTTTCAATATTTTGAGTTAGATTTTATCAATCTGAAAATCATAATAGCTTTCAAAGTGTACAGCAATAATATTTACATTCTGATTTTAATCACAGCAGAATTGCCATGCAGAAAATATATCCATTATTTGGATTATTGAAAAATGCTGCATATGTGATAATATGTTATCTGATCTTGGATTAGGCTGTATTTCGTGTTAAACAATTTATGATAAATGATCAATATTTATAAAAATCAGTCATGCTCTAGTGTAGAATTGGGTGCCCTTTCGTTTGGCGAAAAATTTTCTTTAGTTTTAGAGATGAAATCCCATTTCTGGTTACCATGAAAGTTTTAACTTGGTTTTAGCTTCTTGATTTTTTTAAGTGAAAATAAATCGATGCTCACACGGACAAAGATGAGGCAATGTGCAATGATTAGTTTGTGCAGTTCTCTGATCTTTTTTAAGTGAATAGGTCGATGTGTACATAGATAAGGAGTTTGTGAAATTCTTTGACTTCTTATTTTGGTTATGTGTAGCGGCCATCTTGAAATTGTGCCTTCCTGGCAGCGATCTTGGCATCAAAAAAGAATCGCCAAAAAACAAGTACCCAATTGTAAACTTTAACCATCAGTCATTTATTTACGTTTTTACATGAAATACTGGCATAACTTTAAATATGATAATTTGGTAGCAAAAATTCAAACACATGTGAACTTTTCAAAATGCTACAATACTGACAATACATTTTTTAGATACATATGTTCATTCTATTATGACAGTTCAACAACAGAAGTGCTAAGAAACATTGAAAATGTTTTAGTGTTTTGGCATAAAATTGTTGTACTGCAGTTGAATCTATAAGTGCTATTTTTTTCATATAAAATCCTAACTTTTGCATTATGTTTTAAGCAAAAGGTAAAAACTCATAAATGTATTTCTTTCCTTATATTACAGGCTGAGTTTAATTTAGCCCAAACAAAAGCTACTTAACTGATCCATGGGATATAGGTCACCAATGCCTGAATGACTAACATCAAATAACACTTTTACTTTCTCCTGGATTGGTTTTGAGTGATTATCAGCCTAACTGTACACTAGGATTTTATGATTTTACCTATTTGTAATAAAAATCTGAAAAAGTTTCCTTTAAAAAGCAGATCAGAAAGACATATTTTCCTTTACGTGTATATTCTTGAGTACAATAAATTAATCAGCTAATCAAGTGATTGAAATGCTAAAAAAAGAAAAATTTTACAGTGGAATGAGATACGTTAAATTACCTATTTCTTCCTTTGTTCTCATCTTTCAAACAGATTAGAATAGAAATGCACAATGGTAGTTTGTAATTTCTACAAGTTGCTAAAAAACATAATGTGTTTATATAAACACTACATTGTGAATGAAAGTAATAATTGCCTCATTTACGTCTAACTCTTCCATACTAATTCATATTTTATAAATATAAATCTTAGTCTTTGAAGTTACTGATAAATGCAATTCAGAAAAAAAAAAAAAAGGTTAGTTTTATCTACAGAAATACTTATGTGCATATATTCTTCTTTGCACATACATGAAAAAAGCCCTTGAGCCCCATCTTCTCTGAAGAAAAATATGGAAAAAAGGTGGAATTATCAATTGTGTGCTGCATACTTACTATTAAGAAAGAAAATACACAGCACCCTTTGGTAGTTCAATCTACAAGAGATATTCTTAAAGAACTTCTAGAGAGGCAGTAGCTCTTAGAAATATAAACTGCAGATGCTAAGAAGTTCTAGCTATGATTACTGGACATTTTCTCAAGAAAGTAGTCACAAACAGTCCGATATTACCTTCTTATCTTTTTCCGGTGGTTTAACTTCAGCCTCTAATTAAAATAAGTTACTATAAGCACGAAGATCTAAAATTTTTCCTTCTTTAATCCCTTTTAGAAGTTATTATTAACACCTTTGTTAGTAATAAGAATTTTCCAATTTAAATTTAGATAGCTTAACAAGAAGTTTTTACTTCTGCCCATAGTCCTAAAATTAGGAGCAACGATTATAAGAAAATGCTGCTGTGAATAATAATCAACAGTAATTTTTTTTGGTACTTTTCTGGAGACCACTTAGCACCAAAATAGATTTTAGTGCAAACTACATGGCACCAACTCTAATGATATGTAAAGCTTCATGGGGGAACTAAGTTTGTAATAACAGTAATGTATCATATAATATAATATATATAATGTTTAGTGTGTGTACTGCTGAATTACTGCATTTCTATTTTCACTTAAAAAAATGTGCAATTCAATTTTCATTTAAAAAAAATCACAGAGTTACAAGGTGACTGACACTCCATCAACAGAAACATACTTTTTTAGTTTATCTCACACATATATACTTTTTAATCATACAGATTTTTTTCTTTTAGTCCTTTAGTCAGAAATGGTACATTACCATGTAATTTTTTCCTCTATATTTTTAAGCAATAAAGTTAACGAAACAATTTTGAAAAATATGTAAGTAAATAAAGGGATTTCTCATGTCAAAATAAGTTGATTATCAAATTACTTTAAAACCCATTAAATTGCAATAAATGAACTATTCCATTTGAAACTTAACCAGAATATACTTTTGAAAGAGATTATAAAATTTTTCTAGAAAGGATGTACTTTTATATAAGGAAAAGGAATAAGTGTTTGCATTCTAATGGATTTATAACTTTATTTTCTATTACGTCTACGAAACATAATGTCTATCATAGCTTTCATAATAAATAAGTAATAATCTATTTCCAGATGCTAAAGATAATTTTCAAATATGCAAGCAAAATAAATTTTTAAATGTGAATATCATCAAGGAAACTGAAACTATCTTTATTTCTGGTGACAATTTTCAAAAATTTCACAGTGATTAAAATTGTTTTTGTCTTAAAAAAAATATTACTAGTTTATGGCAGGTTTTTTAATGATTATGGACTATTTTTTAATGCTTTAATTAATTTCGGAACTAATTTTATTATTTATTCCTTTCTGAATTATTTATTCAAAAAGCTCTTTTTTTTTTTTAATACTCTGAGGTAAAAAAAATTTTAACTGAAATTTACTAACATTCAATAATTAGGGTTTCAGAAAAAAAAATGGAGATATTTTAATTTAATCAACATCTATTCATGCTTTCTCAGCAAGAAAATAAATTGAAGCATATCTTGCTATATGTGTGAAGAAATGTTTTTCTGTAAAATATTCTCTAAACATTTCTCATTCATACGTAATATGCATGGTATAGATGCATATAATTCCGATATTATCTCATTACAGTATTACTCTACGCAAGCAACTATTTAAAACAGTGCTGACAAAATTTTCTCTTTTCATTTTAAAGAATATTATTATGTTAACTCTTTTTCACCTTAAAAATCCCAAGTTTAGCAGATGCATGTAAATTTCTTTGAAATTCAAAATAAAATCACTTCCCCAATTAACCAAGAGATTTATGACAGAAGCAAAAAATAATAATATACAGAAATCAATATATATATATATATTTATACATTTTCAAAGTACAGCTGCAGTAACATATGTTAAAATTAAAAATTCATACATTGTAAAATAGAAATTTGACTTTCCCAGAATACATTTCTATATTATTGTATATAATTACTAGTATTTCCATTATTAATGACCTTTATTATGAAAATATAATGCATGTAATGAAGTCAAACAGGAATGAACATACCAGATGGATTTTGCAGAATAACCTAATAAGTTAATGCAAAGTGATTTTTGTTTTCTTTCAGGCTACAACAGATATTATATTCCTGTTGCTTAACATATTTTTTAAATTAATTCATTCTTATGTTCGCATGTAAGAAATAAATGTAATAATCGTACAGTACTTATACATAAAAGTAAATAGTGAGATGAAAATTAATGTGTCATATGGACTTATACTGCCTTTACAAATAAAAATAAACAGGAAAAAAAATCGCATATCCAATAGTTGTAGATCGAAAACTAAAAACTTTCATGAAACCTTTCACTATGCAGCTAAAGTAGACATGGAATAATGCATAAACAACTTACCCATAATTCGATTCCCCAACTCATTTTCATGTATTATCCAAAAATTATCAATTCATATAAAGATTTCAAGGTTTTTCGTGACTCTCACTATACTTTAGTTCACATATTTGACATTACACCTGGCATATTCCAGTATTAATTTGACAAAAACTTTAATAAATTTTAGGTATAGAACCATGTATAATAATTTTTAAAGGAACGTGTTCAATATAAATGCAGAGAGATTTAATTTGACATTTGCTGTTATATCCTACAACGATCAAGGTGTTTTATTATTTAACATCCACAGAATAACACATCTTGGCAATCTGTTAACAAACAATGATTCGATTACTACAACAAGAATAATGTAAACACATCAGAGATGCGGGAGGTAATATTTCGGTCTTCTCATCACCGTAGACAAGCCTATATCGATTTAAAAGCACTATACGCAGTGCTTACCTCGTACACCAGAGAGCGCAGTGATACACTGTGCATTGTGAGTTAATGCCATTCATAATATTAATTCCACAATTAATTTTAAAAAATGTCGGTCGCATATAAACTCATATTATTGCATAAAATGTAATTTTCCTAACTGTAACATAGCAGATACTTATGAATTGGAAAAACTTGTCAGTAAAAATCGTAAGAAAAAATTCGTACTAAGCATTTCGCGCAACATTCAGCCACTTACCTTAAGTATTCGCTCCTACAAAAATCAAAGATGATTCAAAAAATAACAGAATTCTAAATCAATTTATGCCTTAATTTAATCATGGTTAAGGGGGAAAAGAATACTAGTGACATAAAAAAATCTCAAAGCTTTCAGATTTCATATTATACCCAGACGGGCGTTTTTTCCATTTTACAGACACATACACGTTTCGAGAGCATTCGGGCTAACGCCACTTTGAGCTAAAAATATTTAAAAATGACATATCTTTAGAATTTCCGATAGGCAGTCTCGTGCGCTGGAGATAAATGTGTTTCATTCAAAAAGGTTAGAATAGGGTTCAACTCACGGAGTATAATGGTAAAAACACTTAAGAAGGATGTAAATTATCTGTCAAAAAATTAAGGACCAGAATGAATTTAGAAGGGGTAGTAATCATGATAATTTAATAAAAACGTGGAATTTCTTATTTCTTGATATAATAAAATTAAAAGTACAGACAATGCAGAAGATAGGAAATGCAATGAAAATATTCCACAGCGAGAACAACCAATCATAATATTTCTCTCAGTTTGCAGACAATCACTATGGAGCTAACAGTCTCATCAAAACAGTCTGAAATACATATTACATAGATTACAAATTATATTTTCAATGGAAAGATTTATCATTTAGGTATCACCAAACCATGCCATATAGATAAAAACAAAATTTCTAATATTAGAACATAGAACCACTTATTTAAATATTCCATAATTCAATACGAAAAATACATTCATATAAACTCAGTCTTCACTTTTTATGCAAAATACATAAGTGAACGATATAAATATAGTACGTAAAATTTTCTAATATACCGTATTGTAAGTACACAGTAGAGAATTGTAAATGAAGTATTTCTATGATAAAGCAAAATACAATTTTTTACATCCTCAGTTGCGCTTAATTATATAAATCGCATACAGGATGAAGAAACATCACAAACCAATATAATCACATCATACCAGGAACTTTTGATATCAAAAACATTTATGTACTTGTATATTGTTACGAAAAATTCGGCGGTTGCGCCTGTATGTAAGCTTTCCGGCATAGCACTAGGGTTACCATAAAATAGTGTATGGTAGGGTTGCCAGATTGGCGATATCCCATGGTCCAATCGGGAAGCTTCTAGAATAATTTCCTGTCGAGATATTTCTCGAAACGTGTGGAACTTAAAGAAAAGCTATATAAGCCCTTGCGTTTCTGAGAGCAGGGAGTTGCGAGTTGTTACGAGATTGTGAAGAGTTGTGAGCAGATTGTGAAGTATTGTGAAGTTGTTAGTTGCGAAATTGTGAAGTGTTGCGAGCAGTGTGATTAGTTGTGAGAATAGCTGCTACGCGAGAGTTTTGTGAGCGGAAAGCAATCGAGATAGTGCTTTGCCGTGAAGCTATCTTTACAGTATAGCTTGACAGTGTATTGGTGATTGTTCCACGGTGTTTATTATAAGTTTAGTGTTGCCGTGAAGCCACCTTTACAGTTACAGCCTGAAGCTGTGTTTCTGATTGTTTCAGCGTATTTATTGTAGATTTTCGACGCTTTTAAAGGTAATTTTGGAACTGTGCTGTAAATAGTGATTCTTGTAAATAAATTGTGCTTTTTATTGTTCTGCATCGTGTTTTCATCGGATACTCTCAAATCTACGAACCCGTAAAACGCAACAATATGTTAGGTGCAATGTCGTTGAATCTCGAAATGATATTGATATGGGTGATCAAGTCTTAAACTCTAATAATCTGCTCACACAATTGAAAAATCAACAAAAGAGGCATAACAGTATTAATTAAATATATTGTAGAACTTATAATAATGTTCTATGATAGTACATAAAGATGAATGAAAAAAAATAATTAAGTGTGCTGTCTATTTCTAAGTTTATATTGATATATAACTTGATGAGTGGGAGAATTTTTTAGGAGCCAAATGAAGGCAACTCATGTGAATACTAAATGGCTGACAAAAATTCATTGTCAAGTGCACAAATAACATAATTTTCATCACTTGCTTTAGGAGAAATAACACAAAACGTTTCAGAAAACCTATGTTTGAATATAACCTTAAGTTCACATACACTATATCATTAGCAATGAATGATCTTAATTTGGCATTTTTCGTTTGACGAGTACTCTGTTTTAGTTGCTTTATTCCAATGTCTCATAAGTATGCTCATATCTTAGTTTTAGTTGAGTTAAAAGCTCAGACAAATAATATGATATATCCAACTGAATGGCCTTGGATTAAACGTATCAAAAGGTAGTGATAAATTTCTTCCAAAATGCAGAATATTAGGAGAATAACCTGTTGACAGATGAACAGTGCCATTGTAAATATTCTGATGGATAAGCGATGTGAGCAATTGCATGTCCCCATTTTTCTTGCAGCACAGTATCGTGTAAAATATATTTCAACAAGTATGTAAAATTTGCAGAATTCAGTTACGTACAAAATAAAAATGTGCTTGTTGAATGTAATTTTTGAAGAAAATTAAAAATTTAATGATCAAAATTGTAATGGAAGATTAAAATTTAATTGCAGCATGTAACACTTGAATACACTGGTGTGCAAAAATTAAGGACGAGACGGTTTTATCACTATAACTTTGTACAAAAGCTTTCCAAATCAACACATTTAATACCGTAAGATCCCCAATACGTAAGGACATGAGTAATGTAAGCAATACTTACTAAAAGAGAAATTAGAGGGATAAAAAGAAGCTTTATTGAAAAAGTAGCATGGAGCGCAATGCGACTGAAGGCCGAAACATCCCTGTGATGAGTGTCCAGCAAGAAACATCCGGTCTTTAATAGGGGATATGATCTCCCCTGACTGCTAGGCAGGTTTCGCATCATTTGTGCATGCTGGATATGTGGTTGTTAATGAGCTGTTGAGACACTGCTGCTCGTTCCTCTTGTAGCACCAATCGCAGTTTCGGAATCGTTACTGGCGATACGTTACGTGCTGCCACGGGTCTCCCTAGTAAGTTCCGTACATGCTTGACGGGATTTAGATCTAGAGACCTTGCCGACCAATCCATATGTTCAATATCTTCACTCTCCAACAGCTCTTCGACAGTAACTGTGCGATGAGGTGGAGCGTTGTCGTCCATGAAGAGGAACTGAGGACCCATAGCCCTTGTGAAAAGACGCATGTAAGGAAGAAGAACCTCGTTACAATAGCAGTCCCAGGTGACGAACCTCCTTGGGAGATATGAAGGTCGGTCCGGCTACCAAGCATTATGTCTGCTCGAACGAGAACTCCGCGACCTCCAAAACAGTCCCTTTTGATGATGTTGAAGGGGTTATTGCGTGTTCCCCGCTCTGTCCAGATGTGTATGTGTCTAGAATCGCAACTCAGACTAAATCTGCTCTCATCTGTAAAGAGTACTCGTCCCCATTCATTGTCTCTCCAATTCCGGTGTTCCCGGCACCACAGAGAACGCCTTCTCCGATGGGCAGGCGTTAGAGGTACACACCGTACAGGGCGTCGTGCAAACAGACCACCACCGTGCAGTCTTCTGGCAACGGTAAAACGCGATATCGGTCGTCCAGTCGCCTGTGTCGTGTGTCTAGCGATTTCTCCCGCTGTCTGCCGCCTGTTTCTTCTGGCCTGTAAGGCAATATACCGGTCATCTGCGGGTGTGGTTCCTCGTGGACGACCACTACTAAACCCCCGGATAGCTGTTCCTGTAGTTTGAAATTGTCTCCAAAGTCGTGAAACGATGCTGTGAGCAATTTTGAACTCTGCAGCCACACTTTTCACACTGCGGCCTTCCTCCAACTTCCCAATGATTCGACCTCGGGTAAAAGCATCCAGATGTCGTCTAACAGATTGATTATTCGCCATTTCTCGCTGAGGCAGCAACTCGGTGTGATTTTAACTGCTATGCGGCGTGCAATTTCTTTGCCAGAAATACTGATCTTACACCGACAACGTGCTTTATACTACTCAAACACTCCCCCATTACGTCTACCTGCATATCTGCGCATGTGCTACCGTACATCACCTTACTTAATCTCCTGATTGGTCTTTCTGTCCGCTCTGCCTCTTCGTTCAGCTGATATGCTAATTTTTCGACTTCGTCCTTAATTTTTGCACACCAGTGTAGTTCTACACATTCAAATTTAAAATCCTTATGCATAATGGTTCTCACTCTGCATTGTACCAAGATTTAAATCTTAATTTTTAATAGCCATTCATTTATGTGATTAGGTGGCATGATTCCATAATATTCATAACTTATTTAATATGCTGAATTTATCTCACGGAAAATCCAGTTTTTCATTGCACTTCTCTGCTGTTAAGTTTTCACTCGACCATGCAAGTAAAGTTAACTTTAAGCAGCATAGTCTTTATTTCCATTTATTATAAAAACATACTTCAAACGGAAAACAAGGGGGGATGAGTTTATCTTCTTGTTTTAAATGAAATCAAAAGGCAAATATTCTATCATTCTTGCATGATTTCAGAAATTGATTTAACTTTAAAATCTCACGACTGCATGCTTTCATGCACGAAATGCAGATGCACATATGTTATGTGCGATATTTAACTAATTTCCTATTTATCACTTTTTTCAAATCATACAGTAAATATCCTCTTATTTACTAACAATCCAGACGTTCTGTAAAGTTATATAAACTCGTGTGACTGTGATCAGGCATGATATAGATGTTGCTCACCTTTGGAGCTTTAAATCTACTTGGATTCTTGATTCCCAACCTTTTATTCTTCAGCCTATCAGTTCTATAACCACTGTTGCATCCAGGGACAAAACAGGTTGCACTATACGACTTACTCATAATGGAAATTGATATCAAAGCAATATTTTTGGTATTACTATCTATGGAAAATGCTACGACAAGACGAACTACTGGTGATTGCAGCGCCCTCTATAAATTATGCGACAAAAAGTGGACCGTTTTTGGGAAAAGCGGTAATACGAGTTTCACCTCCTTCATTATACTCCGTGGTTCAAATCTTGGAGGCTCCATGGTTCAAATCAAACGGTGAAACTTCGGCGGCCATATTACTCCAGCCACTGTTCTTCTACTCATGCGTGAATTATAGAGTTTCAGAAAGCATTGCTTCCTTTTACTCTGCATCTAGTAAAGAGCATCGGTAAAACAAAATCAGTAGAATGGACAAAATGACAGAAGTGTAAGTCAAGTGGCCGCCATCAGTCGACGAAAAATGTGTCTTGTTGGTAGAAGGTCCAAATCAGTGAACTGAAGAGTCTAGTATGGGTAACAGATGTTAAGGATTGAGAATGTCAGATGGATGCTTGTGTTTTTCTCTGGGAAATGGAGAACATCTAAAAGAGCTGATGCAATTCTTATGATGAGTGAGAACAGAATAGAAGAAATTTCTGTAAAGTTTTTGAATATAAGCTTGAATTGTGTCTACTTTGAGATCGCGATGGATATACGAATTTGGAATGAACCATGGGGCGTTGATAATCTCTAACGGCTTTGGTTTGAAGAACTTGGATGTGTAGAAGATGAGTTTTGGCAGCGTGTCCCCAGACAGGACTTTTTCAGTATTAATTGCAATCCTCCAAAAAGGGAGCCAATTTTTTAGATGATGGAGGTAATGTTGAAGAAGGAGCTGAACAACAGTAACTGTAGAAGCCTGAGTCATAACTGTAGTATCATCTGCGAAAAGAGCTATGGTAATTTGTGGGTCTTTAGCAAGATCAGTAAAATACTTTCTTATAAGGTTGGCGCATTTTTAAAGCGATAGCTACTGCGCATGCTCTATGACGTCACTAACACGTCACTCGTAGACCCAAATTCCTTCCCGCCGACGGTGTTCTGCTGTATTTGCGCGTTGTTGGTTTAAATGTGTGATTAAAAATGCCTGGAACACGATGTACTGTAGCTGTGCATTTGAGAACTTTATCGATTACAAGTATCTAACTGTATATCTTTTTTAGCGATATAAATGCAAACTATATCTCACATATTTGAATTCTGTGTTTAAATTTGCAATAACTGCACTTCATGCATCTGCATGTATAACAGAATTGATTGTCAATATGTAAATAATGTCAACAAGTTATAGTGCATCATAATTGTTCAATGGATATGTAAAATCTTCTGATAATGATAAATTTAATGCACAATTTTTACTTGCATATTTGATGTCTATATTCTATTGTTACAAGAATTGTTTTTATCTCAGCTGTTTATATGAAACATTAAAAAACTGTTTTGTTAGTGTTTAAATTGTATTATCATATTATTTTATACTTTGGCTTCTATTTTAGCTCACTAACACAGTTTTAGTGCCTTTAAAAACTTTATAGCATATAAGTTTATTACCTGCATCTAAATGTGTACCCTTTTTTAATTATGATAAATGCAAACTTGAATTCTGTGTTTAATTCTGTAGTAATTGCACTTTATATCATGTATTAAGCATAACTGAATTGTCAATTAATATGTAAATATTGTCAGAAAGTTGTATTGTATCTTGAATTGTTCAATGGATACGTAAAATCTTTGGTGGTAAAACGGTATTTTTGAATATTTGATGTCTATATTCTATAGTCACGAGAATTGTTTTTATCTCATCTGTCTGTAGTTAATAAATTGTTCTAGTAATGCATCATCATGCTATTTTGTACTTTGGCTTTTATATTTGCTCATGTTTTTTTTTT